>JAUTXW010003752.1:842500-1145883 GCA_030620095.1 Kuschelorhynchus macadamiae
TTTCATTTAGATTTTTTGGAGATTGGAGTCCGTTAAAGCTAGATTTACATTCACTTCGAAGTCCAAGTTAAAATTGACATTTTGTTAAAGTGCATTTACATTGGAAACAAAACAATGTTTCTGAACATCTGATCCGATTTTTTATTTAATTTTATTGTTTTTCTAAGGTATTAATGTAAAATACTCTGAATTGGAGCAAGAAGATTGTTTAGTATTTTTTTTTAGTTCCTTTGGTTCTGGTTTTAGCAGTTTATATCTACCCTCGTCTTGACTATGCGTTCAGAATTAGCCCAAAAATATTTGATTAGAGGTTTTTTTTCATTATAGCTATAAAAAAATACCACTTTTATTCTTTAAATAGTTGGATGTATAAAAATATTAAGAATTTTGTTAACTAAAATAAAAATTATAACCTAAAAATTTGACATGTATTGGATTTCTGCTTGCTATCCGAAAGCTCCTTGCTTCAATCCGAAGTCAACTTTAAAGTGCAATTCGAATTTTGTCCTATGACTCTTAAGTAAATGACACCACACTGTCCTTGTTTTATACATAAACAAGGACACTGTTGCCATTTGCCAGGAAAGCCAATTTCATATTAAATTCGAGTTGAAATTGAATGTAAATGTAGCTTCAGTCACTGTCAGTTTTATTTCTCAATCAATAGAGATGGACATTTTTTGGAAAACACCGGTATATCGACAACGGTAAACATTAGTTTGTAAAACATTAATGTAGCCGATACATCGGGGGGAAAACATCGAAATATCGGTGTTTTTTATATTACAAATAAATTACAGGTTACGAGATACCGTGTTACAAAAATTGAATTCTAATTTAAACAAAATGACCTTTCGTTTTTTTATTATAAAACAAATAAAAATTATAATATTTAACAATTAATAGCATATTTATATATTATTTTACTTTAAGCATTTTCCGTGATGCTGCTACTGAATTCCAACCGATCGATACATCGAGCTTTAGAACATCGATTTTTTGTTCGATTTATCGATGTTTCAAAAATATCGATACCTTATTTTCGTCCCTACCAAAAAGGTAATCAACAATCAACATTGACTTCTGTTGTTTATTTTTAATTTTCATTTTCTATGTTCGAGCATCCCTAATAAGCAAAAAGTACCTTCTGCTCTATTCGAAATTTCTTTAGGAAATATGAAGTATACAAATTCAAACTATGTTTAAAAAAACGGGTTAACGTAAAGGAAACTGGACATTACCTTAAAAAAAAGATACTTCTTGCTTGGTAAACTGCCATATTCATATAAAACGACTACAAGAGTTAGAAATTCATTTAATAAATTGAGATGTCAAAGCCAGATCAATTTAGTCATTTTAATGCTCTGCTAGCTAGAGAAGATGACATAGGTTATCGTGTTGAGTAAGTTTTGGAATTATACTTATTGCAGGATTTGATTTTAAAAAAGCCGGACATTTTCAGTAGTTTTGACCTTAGCTTAACCGGTTGACTATATTGAAATAGCAAGCTCACGGAATTCGTTCAGATTGCAAGTCACTGTCAAGATCCATGTTACCAAGATTTTGTAGCATTTTCCAAGTCTTCTCTTGTTAACCAAAACAATGTCAAGTCATTTTGGCATTTTATAAATTCTAAACGTAAAAGCAATGAACTACCCACACAAATGTATCTGAAGGATAAACACTGTTGTTTGGGTCCTAAACTTCCAGACTTGATTGTAGAATACTTCCTTTATACTGATAGAGACTCGAATACATCTTGTATTCTGTCTTTTGATAATATTAATGTATCATGCATCCCATATCAGACATTTATGAAGAAATTTATAAGCTTAATATACATAAAGGCCCTGGTCCAGAAGGTGTAACACTGTGTTTATTGAAGTCATGTTGTTTGGTCCCTTCTCGCTCACTCCATATAATTTTCAATACTTTAGGTTGCTTCCCAAGCTACTGGAAGGTTGGCTAAGTAACACCAATTTATAAATCTTGTGAGAAAGCAAATATTGCCAATTACAGACCTGTATGTAATCTCCTTAAACTCTTTGAGAAAGTAATAATTCAGTTTTTGGCTCCGGTGCTGGATCGTATTATAATCAATCAGCAGTTTGGGTTCTTATCTTGAAGATACACTGATCTGAATCTTGTGACACATGTCAGGAATCTGTCGAGAGTCTTGGATGGGGGTGGTGAGGTTCATGTAATCTACACAGACTTCTCCAAGGCTTTCGATAGGGTAAACCATATTATTTTACTCAATAAGCTTGAAACTATCAGAATTCATTGATGTTTTCTGGACAGGTAATAATTAAATTGGTAAATTTAATAACTACAGATCAAGGGAAATCAAACACACCTCTGGAGTTCCTCAGTATCAGGAATCACGAGGTATCAAAGTTGACTGAAATATTCTCTTGTAACGATAATTATGTACAGCACTTTAGTTTTAGTAAATTCAAAGTAATTATTGCAAGTGATTTTAACATACATTTATTTGAAAATAGTAATCAGTCAAAAATGTTCTTAGATTTAATGAATTTGTATAACCAGCCCCAATGTATATATGTAGCCACTAGAATAGCTAGAAGTTCTTTAACATTTATTGATATTTTTTTGCTGTTGTTTTAAACTAAGATCATCATCACAGCTTCTAAATATAGAAGTAAATATAAGGCAGGATGGGTCTCAAAAATAATAAAACTTTGCCACCTTGTAGTGAAAAATATGCATTTTTATACTTAAAATTTCTTGTTTCTTGTTTTATTTCTAAATCACCCTGTATATATAGAATACCATTTTTTAATTAGAACTGGTCCTCTTGGTTATAAGTATGATCACATAATTTTCATTTTTTAGAGAATCTACAACAGAAGTAAGTTTTTCACAGAAGGAATACGACTCTGTCAAGCAAGAGGATATAAGACTTAAACATGAGCTGGATGATTGTGATAATAAGTAAGTGTAGTTTAATATTAAATGTTCTAAATTATCAGACACATTTATCTGTAATTTTTTTGATTATTTGTATTGTAACCATTGAATGTATAAAATAAACAATATTATTATTATTATTATATATAAGTTTTTATGCTTGCATGTAGTTCTTAACATGGGAATGTCATGTTGATTATATACTCCTTCCCCTCCATACCCAGCCTGCCTCATTTATTATATACATGACTATTGAAATTTAACTTACTATCTATAACTATGCCTAAATATTTGCATTCATTACAGTACTGAAGGTCCTCACTGAACAATTTGAGTCTTTTATAATTTTCATATAGGGTCAACTGGGGAATTGTGAATAGGGGTAATTGGAAACGACTCAAATAAAATTTATATTTCTTCTAAATTCGTAAATATGGCAACGTCGCCTTGAACCCAAACGTTTTGCCGCTTCAATCACGTTTTTTCAAGTTTCTGGAATTAGTTTGCCATAACATTTCAGAGAGAACGTATTACATTGCATTTTACTTCATGAATCAAAACTCGCGCGCTTTTTTCTAAGTGTTTTTAGTATATAGCAGGTAAGTGATTTTTGTTATTTATTTGAATTATCAACATGTTTGATTACTTTTTTTTTAATGAGACAAGTAAAAATTCGTTGTTTACATTTACCCCAGTAAATTAATGCAATGGGGTAAATGTAAATAGACCACGTGGGGTAAATGTAAATAACGGTTTTTTAAATTTTTTTCAGAAATAATGCCAAGGAAGTATATTAAAATATGACAACCACCAGCATACTCAATTGAAGATCTAAAAAATGCAGTTAATGATATTATTAACTGTAACCGGACCTATTCCCAGGTCGAATAATTTTATGGAATTCCACGGGCCGTGGTTTACAACAGAGTAAAAGTCAGAAAAACATCTGTGGAAAAGATAGGGGCAGGCAGACCACAAGTATTGAACTCCATAATCGAGCAGGATATAGAAAATTGCCTTAAAGCACATGCAAGAATGGGCATTCCATGTAACAAGGAAGATGTAAAAGATATTGTGGAAGAATATGTTAAACTTGAAAATTTGTCTACTCCATTTCCTGCAGGAAGACCTGGTGATGATTGGTATTACAGTTTTATTAAGCGGCACCCTACCTTATCTGTTAAAAAACCCAAACTACTGCAGAAGTGTAGAAAAGATGCAAGAGATCCTTTTGTTGTGTACGAGTTTTACGACGAACTTACCCAACTAATAAAAGATAATAGTCTGGAGGGTAGACCGGAATTTATATTTAATTGCGACGAAAGTGGATTTCCAACTGACCCCAAGAAATTAAAGGCCATTGGTGAGAAAGGAAGACCTCTTTCAAGAATTTCAGGAGGATCTGGAAGGGAGTCCGTGTCAGTACTTGCAACAATATCTGCAGATGGCTATTGCCTACCCCCACTCATTGTTTTTAAGGGAGTGGGTGTACAGGTAAGATGGATATCGACCAATAATTGTCCAGGAACTAAATACACTTGTTCTAAAAATGGATGGATGGAAGAGCCGCAGTTTTTTGAGTGGTTTTCGACAAGTTTTGTAGACCATGTAAACTTTTTGAGAAATTCAAAAAACATGGAAACTCAAACTGCGCTTTTACTTTTTGACGGCCATTGCAGCCATATCAGTATTCGTATCATCAAAACTGCAATGCAAAATAATATCCATTTAATGAAATTACCGAGCCATTTAACTGACAAAATCCAGCCCTTAGATAAAGCAGTCTTTGGGCCCCTTAAAAAGATATGGGACGGTCTTTTGATAGAATTCATAAAGAAGCAAGTTGGATCTATTGAAGGGATAAGAGTAACAAAGTGTAAGTTCTCGGAATTGTTGGGAAAAGCATGGGAGTTGGGAATGAAACCGCAAAACATCAAAAAAGGATTTTTGACTACTGGAATATATCAAGTTGATAAGACAAAGTTTCCTGTGGACGTCTTTAATCCAAGTGCATTAAGAAAATATATGGCTGAAAAACAACAGACAACAGATTCACAGCAACTTACAGACATTCAAACCACCAGTGACTCAAATAGTCCATTATTAAAAGATCACTCTAATACAAGGAAAAATTTTACACCAAATACAATAATAAATATTTTTGCTGAAAAAATTGAAAAAATCCGGAATGATCAAGTAACTGATAATCCTTCAGTAAAAAGACAGGTTTTCCCAAGGCTTAAGCCGGCCAAATATGGAGAAATATTAACAGCAGAGAAAGTAATAGAAAAGATGGAGACTGCAGAAATGATGAAAAAAAAGAAAATTGAAAAAATAAATCCTACTAGAAAGAATCCCAAAAATTCACAAAGAGCTGGAACATCGAAAGCCAAGACAAATGTTAACACTAGCAGCGATTCTGAACTAGAAGAAGTAGAAAATGAATTGTTGGAACAAGAAATAATTGAAGAGGAAGCCACTGATGGTAGTTTAGCGAAAGAAGATTGGATTTTGGAGACTTTAAAAGAAAACATCAATGAAATAGAATGCAAGGAACCCATTTGGGCTAATTTGCAAACAGGAGATTTTATTTTGGTGGATTTCTTAGGTGCAAGTCGAAACAAAACTCACTATAAATATGTTTGTTGCATTAGAAAGAAGGATGAAGAGCATGGCGAGATCAGTTACTGGTTGCAAGAGAGAGAATGAACTCGCAACTGAATTTACCATAAATGAAAATGACCTTGCAAGTGTTACCTTGGAAAATGTTATAGCACTTCTGCCAAACCCAGAAATAAAATTTAGGCAAAGAAAAATGGTTTACCTACTTTGTTATTTAAAATCATGACATTTGTTTTCTTAACATTAACAATTAATTTATTTTAGACTAGCGATTTTTCAATACCCTTTAATTCATTCTCAATTTTAATAATTAAAAATAAATTAAATTAATTATAAAAGGTTGAGAGGTATTTTTTAGATTTTGAATATCTTTTTGCCTTTGTATAATATCAGCTTTTAACTCATATACATTCAAGGATTCCGATGAAAAGTCTTTTGAGGATTTATTGGGGAATCAGATAAGGTTTTTGTTTTTGATTTATTGCTCCTTTAATTGTTAACGTTAGGAGCTGAAAGTGCATAAATGTACTATGTAACTCTAACTCAAAAGATGCTTTATTGTCATAAGAGTAATCCTGTTGACAAAGCTGTAAAGAAATAGGTTAAAAAGTTATAAAAATCAGCCATCCAAGCAGATAAACGCAAACAAAAGCAAATCAACATCTAAGTCAAAATACAAAAGTCATAAAAGAAGATATATAAAGTCATTCTAAATCTAGCTAAAACTAAAACAAAATCAAGTCGTGGTTAAAGATATGTAAAAAAACAAACACGTAGTGTGACAATAATAGAATAGCAGACAACATGCTCGCATACAGTAACAAAAAATGGGTTCCACCCTTAACGTTACAACTCGTCAGAAAAGTATTCCTGTAAATAGTAATATGCTTTTTGTTCGAAACGTCTAGAAATTGATTTTCCGAATAATTTTAAGTCACTAACATTTCTCAGGCTTAGCGGTAAGTGGTTGTAGATCTTTATGCTATTAAAAATAAGAGAATGTCTAATCATGGCCGTCTTGGGAATAGGCAGCAAGAGGTTGTTAGCTTGGGGGTTATTATATGGTGTTGTGTTATTACAATACTGATCGCATCTTTATATATAATATTCAAGAATAAATAAACATGGGTTTACAATGATCCCTTAATTCCGCCCTATTTAAATAGCGAACTGCCCTCTTCTGCAACACATACACTGAGTTAAAAAAATATTGAGAGCACTGACCTCAAAAGGCTATACCATATCTCAATTGGGAGTTAACAAGAGAAAAATATACCATCCTCCGTTGACTGCCAGTTCAATTCTTAAGATGCAATTTTCAATACAAAGCATGAAGATTCCAGTTTAGAATTGAGATTGATGATATGTTCATGAAATTTCAGTTTGTCATCTACAGTAACAACAAACTAAACCCATATAACTCCAACTTCCGCAACAGTGTTTTGTAACTTACCCAATCGAAAGCTTTTGAGAAATCACAAAACACTGCTGCTACCACATTGCCGTCATTGAGCTGTTCCCCTGCTTTGCTGATATCCAAACTGTGAGTCAGAAAGTATATTGAGAAGTGACAAATAAGTTGTAAATTCTATCTTTTCTATTCTATTTCTATTCTAGTTTTCATGTTCCCGTTCACCGTACAAATTATGGTTTTAATAATTTTATATCTAAGGCATCTAGATTGTCTAGTAAGTTATTTAAGTCAAGAATGTGCCTTGAAGTTTTATTGTTAAAATAGATATTCAGGTCATCTCCTATGATGATCTTTGAACTTAAGGGTAAACCACTCAATAGTTATAATTTATGTACAAAGTTTTTTAATTTATAACAGTTAAAGAAAAGGTATATTTACGAGTCTAATTTTTTTATTTTTATATAAAATTGTCACTTCTTCAGGGTGGGCCTTGCCAGATAATACTTTGACTAACAACCAGATAAGGACTTTGAAAGGACAGACTTCTCAATCCAGCATGGGTCTGGAAGTTGCAAATGAACTCCTCGAATACTTCGAGGGGTGGTAAAAATGGATATTTATCAAAAAGCAGAAAACTTTTCAAATTTTTTTATTTTGTGCTTCATTGCAACTTAAATCTACTTAAAATATTGGAGCTTAAATTTAGTAACAAAGATATGTACATAATCATACTTTGACTAACAACCAGATAAGGACTTTGAAAGGACAGACTTCTCAATCCAGCATGGGTCTGGAAGTTGCAAATAAACTCCTCGAATACTTCGAGGGGTGGTAAAAATGGATATTTATCAAAAAGCAGAAAACTTTTCAAATTTTTTTATTTTGTGCTTCATTGCAACTTATATCTAATTAAAATATTGGAGCTTAAATTTAGTAATAACGGTATGTACATAAGTTAAAAAAAAATTAGTCATAAAATTCTGTTAAAAACTTGTTACAAGGTACATTACAGAAAAAATTACATTAGACAAACCAAACATCAGAACACATTAAAATGGTTATTGATGTTAAAATTTTGCTATTCATTATACGAATAAAAGTTGTGTTTCCACAGATAATATCAAAATTTTGTAATGTTATCAAACCGACACTGATACCTAGTTTAAATCTATTTTTTTACATTATACTAGATAAATAAAAACGTTACATATGTTTATATTATTTAGAAGTTATTAAAGGTTGGAAATAAAAAAAAATGAAAATGTTTTGTTTTGCATATTTCCACACTCAAAATAATTGTAAAATAAAGTGTCCTTCACGATAACCAAAATGAACTATCTTATAGGGCTCTATACGTTGTCGTTTACATCGGAATTATTGTTTAACAAATCTTGTGAATTAAACAAATAGTCAAAACACGGTAACAAATTAAGACACAGGGTCGTATTTTGCACAGACATTTAGCAAAATGTAGGCTATTTTGTGAAAAGCTTGAAATCTATCTAGCAAAAGTTATTGACCTTTGCAAAAAAGCTTGTTTCTAAAGGTTTTTCACGATTTTCTCAGAAACTTACGCTTTCCGTCAGGCACATCTCAAAAGATAGAGTTTTAAAATGTCTACTTAAAAAAATCATTGTTTTTTTATATGAACTACTCGTTTTAATCTTGAAGACAAAAATCAGTTTTCAGCATTTTAGGCAATTATTTGTATATTTTCCCCAATTATTTTTTGGATGTATGTTTGTAAAATAACATTATTTAGATGCACTTAAATAACTTTCACAGTCACTTTATCTATAGCATGCCATGCCATAACATAAATATAAACATTTAGAAAGTTTAATATTTTAAGGAAATCTGAGAATGAAGGTGGCCATGGTCCAGATGAAAACTTCACCAAAAAGGAAATTTGTGACATAAAAACTGGTGACATAAAAACTGAAGATGAAGATTTGTAAGTTATGCTTCATAGTATTTAGTTAATAAACTATGAATACAGCGTGTTCGGAATTCAAGTCTCTATATAGAGGTGTCACTTAGAGGTTTAAAATGTTTTTTTTTTCAAAAAAATATAAAAAAAATCGATGTAGATAACATATAAGAGATCCTAGTGTAACGATCAATCCTTAATATTCTGCTCATAGCTTTATTTTGAAGTATTTGTAATTTTTCTTTTTCAGTCTGATTCATATATGACAAAATAGTGGGACAGTATTTGAAATGTGGATTTATAATAGTTTTATATACAATGATTCGTGATTGCAATGACAATACTCTTCTAAAAAAAATCTATCTTTTTGTTAATTTGTTTAATTATATAATGTACATGACTAGTGAAATTTAACTTACTATCTATAACTATGCCTTAATATTTGCATTCATTACAATACTGAAGCTCCTCATTCAACAATTTGAGCCTTTTATAATTTTTTGTTATTTAAAATTATTACATTTGTTTTTTCTTACATTAACAAATAATTTATTTTCGACTAGCCATTTTTCAATACTCTTTAATTCATTCTTGATTTTATTAATTGCTGCATTTACAGCTACATCATTTACTGAAATACATGTATTGTACACAGACAAGTTCAACATAGTACTCCCCAAGCACAGCGTCAACACTAGTCTGCTGATAACTTTCATGAAGGTAATTCTCAAACCACCTATAAGCATTACCAGAAATCCCATATTTTGCAACTTTTTGTAATAAAATTTCTCTATTGACAGTTTTGAAGGCTCATTTGAAGTCAAAGAACTCTGTTACTACACTTTCGCCCTTGTCTATCAATTCCTTCCACTTTGAAATCACTAGCTGTAGAGAAGTTTCACAAGAATGTTTGTTCCTAAACCCACATTAATAGTCTATAAGAATTTTGTTGTTACATGTTCCAACAACTAATCTTTAATGGGTGTTTCAAGTATTTTTTCCACTAACAGCAACATATTAATTGGTCTAAATTCCTCAATGTTTCTTAGTATTACCAATTTTTGGAAGAATGAGATTGCAGTTTATATCATTACAGTGCCTCCTCTTATTGAAAGTGTCGCTATCAATTTCATCTGTTGTCTTTTAACAAACTTTTTAATGTCGCTTTCTTTTAACAAAGTAAATTCCATCAGGTCTCAGGTCTCATCAGGCTTTAGTCCCATTGAGTTATTTTCTCCACTATTTATATGTTGGGGAACTACAAAATGTCTAGCGTTAGCAGACACAATCTCTTTGATACTATCAATATAATATGAGTTGAATGTTTCAGCTATATCTTTTTTTGATGTAATATTTTTGTTGCTTAATATTTTTTCACATTTCCTTACTGTTATATTTGTTTTGGTCAATTACTTGTTCATAATATTCTCATTTCTTCTTCCTTAATATATTTGTTACTTTATTTCTTTGATGTCTATATAAAGTCTAGTGAAGTACATTGTCAATAAATCTTGCTAGTTGATATAAATTATCTCTTCTCCGGAACTGATCTTTTAACACCTCATCAAACCACACATGTCCATGAAATATGTTCTTTTTTTGATTTATTGGTGCTAATTCATCCAATACAAATTGTACTTTACTATACAGATCCTCAGTCAAGTGATTGACACTGCTAGTCTCTATCCAACATTGATTGTGTAAGTTGTTTTCAAACTCCAGAGATGATATTTTTTTTCTTATCACGTTCTTCTTGTTCATTCTTCCTTGTACTACCTTTATTTCTCAGTACCAAAGCCTCAAGTATATCATGGTCACTAAATTTTAGACATTTTAATACATTTGTGTTAACATTATAGTCATTTATAAATATAACATCAATAGTACTCTTTGACTCACTTGTAACATAAGTATATTCCCTTCCCTTTTGATGAAATCATTCAACAAGTCATCAAATTCATCAGTTGATCCCTTTGCATTGTATTTCTCACTACATCAATATTTTGATCGCCAAAGAGATATGCATTCCTTATTTTGTTTGTACAATTCTCTTCAAGAATTACATGCATGTGAGAGAAAAACTCATTAACAGGGGAGTTGGGTGATCAATAAATATCCATGTACATATCCTGTTCAATAATAAAGTGACATAACCATAACATTTTATCAACCATCAAAGGAGGACAGATAATACATTTATATACATTTTTTATAAAACATATTACAGCACCTGTATGCCTACTTTGAGAATCACACCTTACTGAAAAGTAATTGTCAATTTCGATAGTGAATTTTTATTTGCAGTGAACTTGATAACGAGAAGTATAGTAAATCATACATCAATAGCGGGAGTACAGAGGATATTGATGTTAAAGAGGAAAAATGTTGTCAGGAAGGTTTCAGTGAATCATATTCGATAAAATCTGAGGAAATAAACATTAAGAGTGAAATTGAAGAGGATACCCCTAAGGAGTAAGTCTAGTGTTTATTTATTTATTTATTTAGGACACAAGCAGTACAGCATCCACTAAAATTGCACATATAATTGTTGCAAGCGAAAACTAAGGTTTATTCAAAAAATAAAACACAAATGCAATGCATGTAGGCTATATAAGTGGTATAGTTTATTCAAAGTCAATTGGAACGTGCCACCATTCGAAAGCACGCGGTAATAATTGTGTCCCGTTTGATAGCACGCTTTTGGCAAAGCCTTTGGTTTACAATCGATTGGTGGCATAATTGTTTTGTTGTTTTTTGCTGTTCCAATTGAGTTTGTATAAACTATACCAGTTAATTTAATTTAATCTAAGAGACCTCACATCAATATACTTTACACAGTAGCTTGGGAATGGAAAGAGAAATACAGGTTTAACTTTGAGTAATAAACATTCGCTGGCCGTGGCGGCGCATGAGATGTTCGAGGGTGTGTTCTGTATTAAAAATACGCAAGCAGAAATTCACTTTTCATTATTATAAATTTTATCATTAGACTGATACTTGTAGGTTTTATTTCTACTTGAACCAGTAACTTCAATGCCTATTTGTGGCGTAGGACAACCAAGTTTTTTAATCTAAATCTTGCCTTTTTATGTCAATGAGCTAAAATTATGAGTATAAATTTTTTTTTAAGACAATAATATATTACGAGAATCAAATAATTACATTTTGTTTCCCTTCATAATAATTACATATTGATCACATTAATTTTTATTTTAATTCGCACACAAACAATCCTGCAGTCAATATGTCCCGCGCCCGTCGGAAAACGAGCCTACGCTGTAGATCTTCAGGCTGTGAATCTTGCGATGTTTTGGTTGCCGTTACAGAAAAAATATATAAGGATGTTATATGTTCATAATCAGCATTATTTGGAGAATTCTGAAACGACGCCAACGATTGCTCAGCTAAGGAAAATTATAACTCAAGCCTTGCTGGAGGTTAAAAGATGGTGTGATTCAAACCGACTTTCCTTCAATTTGACGAAGACTAATGTTGTTGGTTTTAGGTGTGACATGCAAAACTTGCAGTTGGACAGTGTTACAATCCTTGACAGCCATGTGACAAGGTTTTTGGGGGTTTTTGTTGATAAAAATTTACGTTTACAGTGTACAGTGGCGCGTACCGTTTACTTTGCCTTATTTGAATCGCACCTCAGATATGGGATTACATTCTGGGGTTTTAGTAGTCAATATCTGTTAAACATCTTGTTTGTGCTGCAGAAGAAAGCTGTTCGCTTTATTGCTGGTGTGGGTCTGAGAGAATCCTGCAGACCTCATTTTCTGTCACAAAAAATCCTAACTCTTAGCTCTTTATTTATCCTCAAAACAGCATGTCTAATCTACAGCGTCCTGCAGGTCAACGAAACACCAGACAAGCTTTGGATTTACCTTTGCCAGTGTCTAATTCTGCTTTGACTAAGAATTCTTTGATTTATGAGGGCAGAAAGCTTTTTAACCACTTGCCAAGTAGCCTTAGAACAATTGGGTCATTAAAACAATTTAAAAGAAGTCTTAAAAAAGTATTGTTAGGCAAAGCCTACTATAAACTTGCCGAATTTTATGCTGACCCTATTGCCTAATCTGTCTGGTTGTACATGTTATCTATCTTATGTTCTTTTTTCAGCTGTACTGTTTTGCACATACTTGTATTTACTATGTTTGTATTTTATATTGTTTAGCTTGTTTAAAGATTTTTTTGTATACTATTAGACTTTATATTATTTTGTAGTATGCTTTGTCAATGGAAATCACATTTCCTCGATAATAAAGTAGTTTTGAGTTTGAGTTTGAGTTTAGTGACCACTAACAAAGTCATTGCGGTACATTTTATCGCTCCACGAGTAGAGCAAAAAAAAGCACACTAAATTGAATAAAATCGGTTCATCCAAAACGACGATATCTATATTTGAAAGAAAAAATGTTTGACCTTTTGAAAATAGACAAAAGTGGTCTGACACAAAAAAGTGTGTCCTAATTGGTTAAAGAATACAATGCTTATATTTGAACATATCACAATTATGGAAATTTAAGAGAAAATTGACATTTACACTTTTGTGTGGCTGTTGCGCCCCTTAACGGTCAACTTTTGAACTTGAAAATAATTTAGAGCAATTTCTCATGGCCGATTTACCTATAAATATATTTTCCCTTAAGTTTTGTCATTAACGGTTCCCGAGCTACAGCCGACGTCCATTATTGGACCACCCTGTACAAAATTAGAATTAATTTCAGGCATATGGGCAGGTTGATGTACCTGCACCTGATGACTGTGGGTTGGACCAACCCCCAAGTCAGAATGACTATGTTTCCCTGTAGTGGTATTAGCATTCGAAATAATTGTTGACCTGTTGTTATGTAAATCAATAAGATTTTGGTATAGTCGAATGTGGTCTTATGATATGACCTGATATGATATGATTTTTATATATCAAATTTTGTCTTATAATTAATAAAAAAATTACTTATTTTAAACACGCTTTAAAATTGGAACAAATATTCTATAATTATTTATTTATTGCCTATAAAATTACAAATGTACTAAAAAACTAAGCAAAAAAATGGTGTCAAATCTGATAAAAAACATTTTTAATTCTACTTTATTTTAAAATTCACTGGCTAATATCCAGGAGCCAGTGGCAAAAGCTCTGAGAATCGGGATAAGGAATGTACAGAAACTTGTGCATGAAAAAGAAACATAATTTACTTCCGAAGATGAATGTACACGAAAAAATCCAAAGGCAAAAGACTTAAGTTACAATGCAAAAATAGATATTCATAATGCAATTTATGATTTATACACGTCAAACGAAACTTTGATCCTAAACGGTAACAGTGCGCAAAAAAAACCTGTGTAGTACACATAACTTGTATTATATAAATTAATATGTCATTCCTCAACAGTGACAAACTTTAGACAAGTCACATTAGTGACAACTTTCGAGTGAAATTTTGGAAGTTGGTTGATAGTAGCGACCCCTGTGGTCAGCGCTATCGTGATGAACCTGTATGATGTATATGTTAATATACCGTATGAATTGTGGTTTACGTTATTAAATATAGAAATAATACTGGGGATTTTGGAATCCTTGACTATTTGTTTCATATATCGTGCTCTAATCAATTTTGTATTTTTTACCGTCTTAACCAATGCCAAGTTTATATATATTTTTTGTATATAAGTACAGAGAGCTTTGAGGTTCGTTATTTGACCTACCTTATTCACATAGTTGTATTTTTTCGCGATTATTTAACTCATAATAATAATTACTGATACCTGCCATTGTTTGAATTTTGTTTTAGATTCTTGTTTTTATGAATGAGTTAATTAAAATTGCACATTTAAATATAAGGTCAATTTTTACAGGTTTCTTGGAGTTTAAAATAATAAAAGAGCATCATGATTTTGATCTAGTATTTCTCACCGAGACATGGCTCTCTGATGGTGATGGCGTAATTGCATTTAACATTCCGGGTTATCGCATGATTCGGAAGGATAGAGTAGCTAGAGGTGGCATATATAAAAAACAGCTTTGATTTTGAAGTTTTAAATCTTCAATTTGCTTTCAATAATTCTTTAGAATATTTACTTTTAAAAACTAAAATAAAAAACAAATTTTATGCGTTTTGTGTATTTTATCGTCCCCTGAATTTAAATTTCAATTATGTTATTAATGATTTTGATAATATTTTTCTAGCAGGTAAAAGATATAATTTGTTTAGGTGATTTTAATGTTAATTTGCTTAATATAGATAATCCTTTGGTTCCTTTATTTGAAAAATATAACTTTGAACAAATAATAAATCAACCAACTAGAGTGTCCAGAACCTGTGTTACCTTGTTAGATCCGATATTTCTTACAGATAGCAGTTTACTTCATGAATCTGGTACTGTACCAGTGGGAAATATATCGGATAATTGTTTGGTGTATTGTTCTTTAAAAATAATAAAAAAAACATGTAGAACCTAAAATAATAACATATAGAAATTTTAACATTTTAATTTAGAAACATTTTCTCGTGATCTTCATCTGCTTCAATGGAACCTATATATTATATGAACCTAATTTAGATAGAAAAATTCAACTGTTTAATACCCTTATTCTTAATATTTTCGACGCACATGCTCCATTTATCGCACATGCCAGAATTACCAAACCCAAAGCTCCTTGGTTAACACCAAATTTAAAATTACATATGAAACAACGGGATTATGCTTTAAAGTAGTGTAAGACAACAAGAACGACGCAAAATTGGGAAAATTATGAACGTTTAAGAAATTTAACTGTTTCAGTGGTAAGAAGAGAAAAACGTAAATATCTTAACGACATTTGTGCAGAAAGAAATATTAAAAGAACTTGGAAATCTTTAAAATCTTTTAATTTATGTCCAAACAAAAATATAGATGTTCCTAGTATCCTCTCCGATCCTAATGATTCTAACAATTATTTTGGCCAATAATTGCAAAATATTTCTGACTGTTCATTAAAAGAAAATTTTTATAAAGAACATAGTTTTAATAGCGACGTATCCTTTTCTTTTAGAATGGCCGAGGTTGGCGAAGTTCATGATATTATTCAGTCAATACGTAGTGACGCTTTTGCGGTGGATGCTCTAAATGCATCAACGTTAAAATATTGTAGCCCTTTTATAGACAGATATGTGACACATTTAATTAATTGCTGTATAGAAGTAAGTTACTTTCCAGACCAATGGAAAGTCTCAATTGGAAAACCATTGCCAAAAATAAAAAATCCGTTAAATTTCTGCGATCTAGAATAATTAGTATATTGCCTATTCTATCAAAAATTTTATTTAACCAATTGTATCAATACTGTGTTACAAATGGTATTATATCGGAAACTCAATGCAGATTTAGGAAGAATTTTAGCACATCTATAGCATTGGTGGGTGTTACTGATGATATTATTACGGCTATTGATAAGCAACTTAGTAGTGCATTGGTTCTCCTTGATTTTTCCAAAGCTTTCGATACCGTTAACCATGATTTATTAATAGCAAAATTAAAATACTATGTATTCAGGAACACTCACTTCAACTTTTAAAATCATATTTTTTAAATAGATTTCAAAAAACTTCTCACAATAACTCTTTTTCAAATGAAATAAAAATTTTATCGGGTGTGCCTCAAGGATCTATTCTGGGACCCCTATTTTTTATAATTTACACTTCTGACGTTTTAAAATCATTAAAATATTGCAAAATTCGGGCATACGCTGATACTCAAATTTATTTACTTTATGAATTAAATATTATTAAACAGCAGTCTTTGGAACATAATCTTAACCTAAATCCTTTAAAATCAAGACTTATGCTTTTTGGCAGTAGGGTGGCTGTAAATTTCTTAAAAGAAAATTTTAGCTTAAATATTGATGGTGTAAAGCTTCTTATGGTGCAATCCGCAAAAAATTTGGGAATTATACTTGACTCGGAATTGCGTTTTAAAGAATACGTAAAAAACTTAAATAATATCCGACATTTTCTCAGTTTTAACTTTCGTAAAATTTTGTGTGAGTCATTAGTCCTTTCTAGCTTTAATTACTGTGATTTTATATATGGGCCATGTCTAGATCTAGTTCATATAAATGGTATTCAAAAAGTACAGAATACATGTTCGCGCCTTATGTTTGGCCTAAGAAAATTCGACCATATATCCCATACCTTCAAAGAACTTCGTTGGCTAAAAAAGAATAATCGCAGAATGTTACATTTTTTAGTAAAAATTTTGAGAAATCCATCTTTACCATTTGCTATAAGGAATAAGTTTTTGTTTCGTGTAAATATACATTCACGTAACATAAGGGATAGTAATAGGATCACCATGCCACATCACCAGAGTGCCATGTATCAAAGGTCTTTTAAGTACAATGCTATCAAATTGTTTAATTCCCTACCTTGTGGATTAACCTCCCCTAATGAAAAAGAATTTAAAATTAGTGTTAACTACCACTAAACGGAAAAAATATAATAATATTCATGTTATTTGCTTAACTCCTTTACCACGAGAACGGGGTTCAGTAGAGTAGCCTTTCTGGCTAGACTGCGTCTTGCTCTTGTGATGTTTTTACAAAATGTATTATTTTTATGTATGTTAATTTTGAAATAAAAGACATTTATTATTATTATTATTTATATTGAGAGCTATTGTTAATTATAGAAATAATACGGGGTGTTTTTGGTATATTTGGGTATTTGTGGCATATTTATACTGAGTGTTATGAATATGTAAAGCCCACTTTACTAATAATTTTGTGAGATTATGTGCAAATTTTGTATTGGGCTGATTTGAATGAAAAGTGGTACTTAGGGGTGTTTAAGGTTACTGATTATGGTATCCTTGGCAATTATCTGTTTGGTAAAGTTACTGGCCTGTTCATAATTTGGCCCTGAAATAAATATTTTTTATTAATACCTATCCTGCTTTGGTTGTGCAAATAAATAGAAAATTACATTTTTACATGTTTATTGATCCTTTTGGTTAAATTTTGAGTGGCTTTTGATTCTAGGGGCCCCTTTTGTTAAAATAGCCCCGGACTCCAAGAGATCTTAATCTGACACTGTTTATGGTTAACTTTATATATTTAAGTTTATTTGTAAAGATGAGTGTTATTTTTTATCATTGACTTTTTCTTCAGTTATTGTACTATTCTTTTAAATTCAAGTAATAAACTATTTTAATTTTGATACGAATTTTATCAAAAAAATCAAATGGTATGATTTTTTTGTAATAATTTAATTTAATGTTACAAAAAGTATCGAATACTGAAATAAAAAATCCAGGTCCGTATTTATATTAAAAAAGTTGATGAAGGACGGTAAGGTCGGATTGTTAAACTAATTTGTAGAGGAGAAAAAGTGACAATGACGAGGTGAAAAATTATTTTTTCATCTGTCATGTCAACTAAGCTTAAAATGATAGAAAACCATCAAAGTTATTTTTTTGATTTTTTTATTTTTAGTTTTTTTAAAATTGTAGGTTTAGCTGAAATGACAGATCAAAATAATTTTCACTTCATCATTGTCACTTTTTCTCCTCTACAAATTGGTGAGGTCAGCTTTTCAATCCGACGTTTCGGATTCGGGCGACCATCATCAATTTTTTAAATTTAAATAGGTACCTTGATTTTTTATTTCATTATTCAAACAAACAAATAAACAAAAGTATGCTTTATTGCCGCAGAAAAATTTTACAATTTTATGGACAAAGCAAAATATACCTAAAATAAGACATAACAAAACATTAATCGAAAAGAATTTCGATAGGTCAATGCTTTTTAAAAATGTAAATTATCAATTTACCAAATCGTAAAACACACGTTAGAATATAACATAACATTGCCGCAAAACCGTTAATGAATCCTAATAACCTTATAAAAGTAAACAAACACACATGTACGAGGTGAATAATTTCGATGACATTGAAATCAAAATTGCAACTATGCGACCTTAAACTCTATGTTATTATAGTTATACAAATAATTGTGATGTTAAACAGAAGGTATAATGAACTAGTGTAGAATGTAGTATACAAAAAAGAATTAAATTTTGTTTTTAATACGATACCTAACAAAAATAATTAAGTTTTAAGTGAATGTTCGACAGTTCTTTTCTCTATATGATGATTCTATGATACGAGTTAGGACATGACTCACAAAAGATTTAAGTAAACAAGCGAATTTAGTGACAATTTAAAGAGACTTACTCGCTGTAAAAATCATTAACGCTGTAAAATGGTCTCTCAATGAGGTATGCTTTGGTGTTTTTTCGAAATTGTGCAAGAATAGGGATAGATTTTAAATGTACTGGCAGATTGTTGTAAAGTTTTATGGCGTTGTAAATAATTGATTTTTTTTATTAATTCTGAGGAGGGAATGGGAAGATATATATCATGCCTAGAGTTTCTGGTAGGGTATACATGTTGTGGCCTTTCTGGGAGGGTGTTTATATGTTTTCTCAGCAAACATACCGTTTCCAAAATAAATAATGCAGGAAGTGTTAATATTTCATGTTTTTTGAAATAGTATTGGCAGTGAGCTCTATTATTTAGACCAAACAAATAACGAATGGCTGTCTTTTAAAGCATAAAAATACTACGAAATTGCTCGGTGGTACAGCAGCCCCAAAAGGGAAGGCCATAGCGGAGGTGGGATTCAAATAAAGAGAAATAAGTAAGTCTGGTAGAAGGAACGTCTAGTTCTTTTGAAACTGATCGAATGGCGAAGCAGGCGGTAGAAAGTTTTTTAGTTAAGGTGTCAATATGATTAGACCATTTTAGGTTGTTATTTATATTTAAACCCAGGAATTTAACCGACTCTACGTATTCAATATTGCTGTTATGTACCTGAAGTGGTTGTAAAGTTCCCTTATAAGATAACGCCACCGTTTTATCGACATTAAAACAAAGCATATTGGAATCGGACCAAGCCTTAATTATAACCAAGTCTTTGGAGATATTAGAGTGTAAAGACGTTGTGTCAAAATCACTCCAAGTTATGCTTGTGTCGTCAGCAAAAAGGGAAATTCTTCCATTAATTTTAAGGTTCGTGATATCATTAATGTATAACAAAAAAAGAATAGGTCCCAAGACTGAACCTTGAGGGACTCCACTTGTAATCAACAATCAGAATCGGAACCATTAGCCCTTACAAGTTGTTGCCTTTTCCCAAGATAAGATTTGAACCAATTTAAAGAAGTACCACGAATTCCATAAAAATTTAGTTTGTTTATCAGAATTTCATGACTAACACAATCAAAGGCTTTTGCATAGTCACAGAAAACTGAGGCAGTTGGGTGGTTGTTATTGAGAGATAAGTAGACGCCTCTAAGCAACGTGAACATGGCGTCGCTGGTGCACTTGTTGAGTAGAAATCCGAACTGCTCCGGGGATATTATCTGATGTTTCAGGAGAAATGGCATAAGACGATTCTTCAGTAGCCTTTCAATGATTTTTGATAGCACTGGTAGTAGTGCAATTGGGCGATAATTGCAAGAGTTAGTTTTTTCGCCGCCTTTATGAAGTGGAATAATTATAGCTGTTTTAAGGCAATCAGGGAATACACCTTTTATAAAGGACTCATTTATTAATGTTGTAAGGGCCTCTATGACTGGGAGTGGCAAGTTCAGGAATATTCTAATTGATAGGCCATCAGTGCTACACGAAGATTTACTTTTGATATTATTTATTACCTTCAATAGTTCAGTGTTGCTAACGGGACTTAAGAAAAAACTATCAGCTAAATTTTTTGAAGGAGGGAGAAACGAAAGAGGGTCCAAACTTGGCGAGATACTAGAGGTAACATTTTTGCTTACATTAATAAAATAATCATTTAGATCATTAGCCCCTGGCAAGATCTGAGTCACAGGGTTTGATTTGTTTCTGAGGTTATTGATGATGGACCAGGTTTCTTTTGAAACGTTATTTGAGTTTGTTAGACGTTTTCGGTAGTGTAATTTTTTTGCTGACTTAATAAGAGTAGTGTAGATCCTCCTATAGTTAGAGATATAGTCGAGAATAAGAAAGGAGTCGGTGAATTTTTTTATATATGAGAGCGAGCGCATATTTTTAGCAGAAATTCGTATTCCTTTCGTGGTCCACGGTTTATGCCGCTTAGGTTTGATATTCTTAAGCGGGAAGGCCTTGTTAAAAGCACTTAAAGTTTTATTTAAAAAAGTTCTGAAGTTTGTGTTGACATTATCAGATTCAAAATTCCAATCGGTGTTAAAGCAAATATTATGAAATGCTGAGAAATTTGCGGCCGAGAAAATTCTGCCCCGATGGCGAGATCTTGGTAAGGGCCGAATAGGTAAACTAAACCTGGAAATTACCGCCTCGTGATCGGAAAGACCTGAGTTATAGACCTGTGAATGCACCTCTGATGGAGAAAAATCAGACGCCAGGTAATCGATGATAGAAGAAGAGTTTTTTGAAATTCTAGTTGGCGAGGATACATGCATTGAAAGACCGAAAGAGTCGAATATAAAAATTAGATATTTTTGGATGGCACAAATAGTAGCATAGTCAATATTAAAGTCCCCGCATAGAATTTTTTTACCTTTAATCGGTAGACTGTCTAGCAAACTTACCAGGCTATTTAAAAATGATTGTACCTCAGAGTTTGGTGATCTATAAATACAAATTACATAAAGATCAAGGTTTTGATTATATACCATAGAGAATTCAAAAGAGCTATCCGCTAACAAATGATCATATTTAGATACCGACATGAAATCTCCATTTAGGGATTGAATCAGTGTTCCCCCATGAGCTGAGTTTTTTCTGTCATATCTAGCTATTGTGGTATACCTCTAAAAAATAGAAAAGGGTTCGTTTAGATTCAGCCAGTGCTCAGTAATTGCAACAAGTTGGGGGAACTCCAATTCTTCCAGATATAGGTACAAATCGTCAGTTTTATTTCTTAGAGAAGCAATATTAAATAGAACCATATTAAGACTAGTAACAGGAAGTTTTGAGGAATCTAGTTCCTCAGGACACGTTGTGTTTTCTAAAAATTTGGTAAAATTGGTAAAATAGTTTTTATGGCATTCTCTGGTCCTCTGAAGATGGATCGTTCTCTCCGAAGATATATAGGATCCATAGGCTGCAAGATCCGCTTCCACTTCTGCTGCTTTAAATCCGTAAGCAGCATGGAAATCGAAATATATCTTATTTAGGGTTTTATAATCTATAGGAATGCCTTCAGAAGCCAAAAACAGCCTGGTGCTTGTATTTGTAAACCCTTCAAATTGAATTGGCGCAGGTTGGTCGTGCAGGAAGGCGAGATATAACTTGAAGCCCTTTAAAATGGCTGGTTCTCTCAGTCTAGACATGAGGAAACGGTTATCAGAACTTTTTTCGGTTCGCGTAAGCTTCACTGTTGGGGGAGACATTGGATCAAAAATAGGTTCTTGGTCAATAGGAGCTTTCTTGGAAAGACTGTAGCAGTTGTCGCTCAACAAGACATTTGCTTTGCAGGCAGCAATGGCCTCTTTGACAGAAGATATTATAGTGCCCTTTTGAGAAATTGGAGAGGAGACAACCAGTGAACTGACGGAGCTCGAGTCAGTGGGCAGTTTTTTCGGTGTGGAGGGAGGTGGGAGGTTCGGTGTAGATTTTTCTGAAAGTTCGGATACAGCTGACCGTTTTATTACTACGCCATGGGGCCATAGATTGCTGTCTAAAAGCTTTTCAGCTGACTTTTTTGACTGAGTTCCAATTTTAAAATCAATATTTGAGATATGATTGTTTAGGTGGTAGCAGCGAATAAACTCTGTAGTCCCAAGCTTCTCCTTAACGTTAAACTATGTTGTTAGGCGTAAACCCTGCAGGAAGATTTCTTACGACTACATAGTGCCACCGTTGTGTATTATTACAAGCCAGCTTGCTGGACCCTTCAGTAGTACTGGGAATATCCGTAGGTGTTACCTCAGTTTGTGTAGAGGCGGTGGAGCAGGTAGTTTCCATAGTTGGTGTAGGCAAGGATATGGTGGTAGGGTATGTATTTTTGATATGCTTACACTTATATTGGTTTTCATATTTGTAGTATAACTCCTTTACCAAATCAGTTACACAAGTTAGGTTGCTCTTAATGTTAGCAATACCTGCTTTTAATTCAATTGAAGAGGAGTCCTGTACTTGGATTTTTATCGCTTCTTCGGCATTGTTGAAGAGGATTTGGGAAATATTGAAAATATTCTGTTCCATATCCCTTAGAGACTTTAATAACATATCTGGCTTGTAAGCGGAAAACTCCCTCGAGAGATTGTGGATATCGTCAATCTTTTTCTCCATGAGATCCCACCTGGATTCATTCTTCACTAAAATGTCATACATTTCAGAAATTGTCGGTACACTACTTGACAACTGGGATACACGATTTGCGACTGAATCAAAAAGTTCATGTGGAATCAGATTTTGAGATACCTTTGTGATTTTATAGTTGAGATATTTCAAACTAGGGGAGTCGCACAGGGCGCAGAAAAATCGGAGGTGGGTTGATTTTTGTAATATCAAGATTTTTGTGGTAGCCTTATCAAGGCCCGTGCAATTCATGCAAAAAGATCGTTTAGACTCGCCACTACAACGAAGTTTATTGTATTTGTCTTTCTCTGAAAACTCTTTTACGGCAATTGTCACACTTGTATTCAGCCATATTTAGAAAATGAAAAATTCGAAACAAAAATACACAGCGAAAACAAAACAGAACAAACACACGTACTGCGAAGCAGCTCGACCGCGAGGAACGCAAACAAAGCACAACCGAACGGTAACGCAGTCGATTTATAAAAAAAAAAAATTTCGATACCTTTTATAACCTTAAATTATGGCAAAAAGGACATCTCATACCATTTGATTTTTTTGAGAAAATTCGTATTATTTGAAGAATTACGGAAAAAGGCCAACTAGTGACCACTATTAGAATCATGACGGTAAAGTTAATAGGTCTACGTGAAGAGCAAAAAAAAAAGCTGACACCAAGTTCAATGTAATCGGTTCATCTTTGTCAAGGGTCATGACAGATCTGATTATGCTCCTCATTTAATTAATTGTAATCATCATTTTAATAACTATTTTAAAGTTTTGCATGCAGAAAAGAAAGGCATAAAATTAAATTTTCTAGAATCTTTAGAAACAAATAAACCTAAACAAACGGGTTTCATACTTAACGATCAAACTGACCTGAGCGATTCGCCTCTATTAAATATGTTTTGTTGAAATAGAATTAGGTAAATATGGGAAAAACCCATTGTACACTAGGTATAAAATATTTTACTTCATTCTAATTGTATCATCTGAAGAAGCCACAATGTTGGAGAAACATGTCATGAAAGGTATTTTCTTTTTAATATAGTGGATGTTTTAAGTAAAAATTGTTTGGTTTGTGCCAACATTTTTTACTATTTGTAGGTCTCGATGTGCTCCAAGTAGTTTTTATAATCTTGTTTAATTAACGTTTTGGACCTAGCTTTTAGTAAATTAAAAGTATTAAAAAAGTATGCATCTTGAAGCGGAGGTGGCTCATAATGGGGATGAAATTGCTAATTTGTTGGCACAACACTTTGCTAGAGTGTACGATGACTCTAATTGTAATGTTCCGGATTTCACTCGGAACAACTTTGGAAACATATTGCTCACTGGCTTCTCTATAACTAATGTAATAAAAATATATAGTTTACCTTGTAAGACAAATTGTGGCCCTGATCAGATTCCTAATTTGTTTCTGAACAAATGTGTTTGCACAATGGCTAAGCCTCTGCAGCTAATTTTTAATAAATCTATTGAGTCCTGCAGATTTCCTGAAAGCTGGAAACATAGCTATATAACACCTATCTATAAATCGGGCAAGGTGGAAGATGTCAACAATTATCCGGGTGTTTGTATACAGTCTGCTATGTCAAAGCTCTTTGACAGCCTTGTATCTGATCAGCTTAGTTGAGCATGCAAGGGTATTGTCAACGATCTTCAATTTGGATTTTGTAAAGCCAAATCGACTCAGGAGAACTTGATTTTCTATCAGGTTGCCTTGTTGGAAGCCCTGGAGAGTGGCGCACAGGTTGATGCCATCTATACTGACTTTTCCAAGGCTTTCGACAGGGTAAACTTCAGAATCCTCCTGGCAAAGCTTTTGGCACTGGGCTTTTTTCAGCAGCTTGTTGATTGGTTGGAAAGCTTTCTCAGTGGACGGACGCAGACTGTCAGGATAAACGGTACTGTGCCTCGCTCCTTTTTATCTTATTTGTTAATGATATTGCTGATATATTGATTAATTCCAATGCGCTGATGTTTGCTGATGATTTAAAAATTTTCAGAGTGATTAAGGATGAGGGGGACGCAGTTGGGCTTCAGAGGGATTTGGATGCACTTTGGCAATGGACACAAACTAACAATCTCTATCTAAACCTTAAGAAATGTTTCCACATTAGCTTTTTTCGTACTAGGTCGAGAATTCAGTCGTCTTACTCCATAAATGACGCAGAACTATCATATACCAAGTGCATTGGTGTCTTGTTCGATGAAAAACTTACTTTTGTTGAGCATGTGTTGTGTATAAGTCTTAAGGGCACGAGAATGCTGGGCTTTGTTGTCAGGAACTGTCAACACTTTTCGATTGATATTATTAGAGTACTGTACTGCTCATTGGTAAGATCTAATTTAGAGTATGCTACCGTCGTTTGGTCACCATTATACCAAGCACACAAAGACATCATTGAGCGTGTCCAGTATAAGTTTTTGAGATTCGCTGCATTTAAGTGTGGTATAAATATTGAGAACTACCATCGAATTGATATGTTAAATTTACTGAGTTTGAAAACGCTTGAATGTAGGCGTCGTATGTTTGATGGATGTTTTGTCTTTAAGTTGATGAAAGGTATTACTGATTGTGCGGAATTATTGTCAATGATAAAATTAAACGTTCGCAATAGACGTCTGAGACGAAGTGATTTATTTTTCGTCCCTTTTCATAACACTAATTATGGAATGCATTCTCCTATTGATAGGAGTGTCCGTATGTTAAACTCATTACATCCGTTTTGACCTTTTTGACTGTACCCTCTCGAGCTTTAAAACACTTCTTTGCCAGAATACGGTAATGTAATACTGTGATGTATAGTGTTAACTGAGGTTCCTGCTTGTAAGACTATCTTTTTGTTTGTTATATGTATTTTAATGAAATTATTTAAATATGTTATCGTAATTTCTAGGTCTACCATCTAATTGATTATTTAATTGTTGTATTTTTTTTATAAAATGGGGATTCCCCGTCAATTTGGTAAAAATAAAAAAAATAAAATAAAATAAAAAATCATGTAGATTACGGTAAATCATCTATTTTTTATGACACTTATAGTTGCGAAAACCCTGCGAAACATTTTCAGAAATAACGTTGTTTACAATTTTATAAAACGCTTCTAAATTGACCTTTGGGCTTTTATCTTGAAATATATTGTGCTATTGAGTGTTTAAAAATAAGTATATAATTCATTTTATTATAATCCGCTTTTTGAAAATTTAAAAATTTATGATTTGGAGTATTTATACAAACGATTTTAGCAGTCGAAAGTAAAAATTCGATAGAAGGGTGATAATTGTCTTCCATTAATACCGGCAAAGCACACCGAGATAGAGAAGCAATTCCCTCACTGTCGTTACATAAAATCGAGGGTTCTGCTTGAAATATTTCTCAGGTAACTCAACTGGACCAACCCACAGAATGACAGAGTATCAGCAATGTTTGTAGGCCCAAGATAACATTGGACAGTTGAAGTCGCCACATATAAAAATTTTGCTGTCACTTACTTGCTCGCTAATCCAGCCCAGCTTCGAGACAAAACTCGAAAGCGCGATATCATCACCCGGAGGCAGATACACACAGCCCAGAAAGACACTTTATGAATTTTCCACATCAATTTTTACCCGCATATCTTCCGCGTCACTAAGAAACTCGCGCTCATAGACGCCTTGAACTTTTTTTCCACTGCGATAAAAACACCTCCTCCGTCGGATATTTGATCGTAATGATCAAGATCTAAGACTTCTCCATCCAGAATGCCACTATTACGCCATGACCTCTGACATTCTGATAAAGAGCGCTATGGTTTACACACATGACAAAAACTGTCTTTTTATTTTTTAGATTACCAATAAACTTTTATTTAGGCAATGTCTCCAAGTATTTTGACATTACTAACGTGAATTATCCTGGATCTGTCATCTTTCCGCAAAAAAAAAACGTTGCCATTGCAAACCCACACGAACTTGTAGTTTTTTTGCTTGGCAATAAACCTAGCTTCCTTAAACAGAGCTTTGTTTTTCGAAGTTGAATGTTCGTTTAGGTAAATGGGCGCCTTTGTCAAAAAGAATAAGAAAAAGTAAAAATATTCTTTACAGAATTCAAGAGACAAAAAACGATTAAAACAATAGTATTTTTAATAAGAGTGTTTAATTTAGAGAGAAAAATGTTGAACAAATGCGTATTAGAAGAAAAAATAAATTAAAAAAGTCAGACATTAAAATTAGTTTTTTCCTAAGAACCCATTTATGAAGTATGTACATACATATACAATCAAAATAATTTCAGATTTGTAAATTTTCGCTTTTGATGAAAGTTTATGTAAAAAAACTACTTTTGTCTTATCCCTCGTATATACCAAACCAAAGCAACCCTTAAAACACGCATACCACAAAAATGTTAACAAAACATAAGCCTACAAAATGTAAAAAAACCGTTTGCAAATATACCATTTTGTTTACAAGTCATAGCCATTTAAATTTAGGTTAAATTTTAAAAAATTGCACAATAGTGTATATTGAGATGTCTGTTGTGTGTTCAAGATAATGCTTGTGAGTATGAAAGACTAGTGAAGCTAATTTGCATTTTACTAAAAAATACTGAGATGCTTAAGATGCCTAAACAAAGACTTTTTCCAGACTTTATAGAACTGCGTATATTTATACAACAAACTGTCAAAACGGTTTAAACAGTATCTAGGTAAAATATTTAAAATAGTTGTAAAAGAATTTCTTCTGGACAATGCTTTTTATTCTACTTCGGAGTTAATAAATTACATGGAGTAGAATGAACGATATAGATGTAAATTTTTATTTATTTTATTAGGTTTTTTTGTCGTTTTTTGGTGATTGTTGCTGATGACTGTTACGCTTAAGAGTGTTTATTGTTTTTACATGTTGACCTATTATGGATAATATCCGTATTTTAGTTTATTATATACATAGAGATATGTTTCTTTTATAGTTATGGCACACAACTTGAAATCAGTTCATTAAAGCAGTTTTTTCATGCTGAATTCATAAATATCTTATTAAGCCGTCATTTTGTTCCACCATCTTGTATTCGTTGCTCCACTGTTATAGTTGTTGTACTGAAATACTGATTTATTCATGTCATAAAACATAGTTTCTTACAATCGCCAGTAAAAGTTAAAATTTAAAATAATTAAAATGGTATATAAAAAAAACTAATACACATATAAATTGTTTTAAAACATTTTTTTTTATTTAACTGTAAACACATACATTTTACACATCTATATAGTAAGGGGTGTGGTCATAAACTCCTGGGTGGAATAAAAGCCATCCTCCAACAACTCGGCCTTAATTTTGACCTTAAAATCCTTAAAATGTAAGTCCCTTGTAGACTGTTTGAGCTTATTATAGTATTTTAGAGTTATTTACGCAACTTTTGTGGTCGCAGCAGGTTTGCAGCTCTTGTATCATACTGATGAAAGTCAGAGTTTAATTTAAGGTTATTTTTGTTTTTATGGATTTCTAAAAGGGCTTGGTATATGTAAATGCAAGGCACCGTTAAAAGTTTAAGATGAATAAATAGGGGCTTACAATGGTCCCTATAACCAGCCTTTGCCAAAATGCGAACAGCTTTCTTCTGTGATCGAAAAATTTGTATGGAACGGCAAGAACTGCCCCATAAGATTATCCCATACAAAATATGTGAGTAGAAAATTGCGTAATAAGCACTAATCAATACCATGTCCTCAACACACCCTCTTAGCATTCTTAGCAGAAAAGACTTGATGACAGTTTACGACAAGTAAAATCCATATGATCCTCCCAGGTAAGATTACTGTCAATATTTATCGCTAGTACACACACACTGCCTAGAATTCTCCCTTGGGTTACTTGATACCACAATCTTTTGAGTTTTAGCTTCATTCATGCATAGTTTATTCATGTCAAAATAATTTTTGGCATTTTGTTGAAGTACACTCATTTTATTATTTAAAGTAAGAGCAGTAGCAGACACAATCAAACTGGTGTAATCTGCGTAAAGAATGCAACGTTCGGGAAGAAGATGATAGTATAAGTCATTAATGTATAGTGTGAAAAGGATGGGTCCTATAATTGAGCCTTGAGGAACCCCATATTTGACTCCCCTGAAACTAGACAGCTAATCCGCTGACTGCCCAACACACTGAGTCCTATTCAGTAAATATGACCTATGGTTCTCATGGTCAATACAGTCAAAGGCCTTGCTGAAGACACACAGGGTTATTCCTGTACGTGTGCCCTCCTCAAAGCTCCCAACTATGCTGTCCACTAAACTTGAAACTGCCTGCACAGTAGAGTACCCTGCTCTAAATCCAAATTGGGAGCCATTAATGATTTTTTTCTAAATAGTTTACTAACGTTGACTTTAATAAGATTTCAAAAATTTTTCCAAAAATTGGCAGGATGCGGGTCAGCACGCTCACCTTTTTTAAAAATAGAAACTACTCTAGCAGTCAAGAAAAATACATTGCTCAATTATTATAGAGTGTAGTTAGGGGTAGAATTAACAAGTGTTGAGTCTCCTTAATAATTTCACTATTTAGTCCATATGTCAGCAGCAGTAGAGGGCTTTAGAGTGTTTATCGCATTCATAACTTTAGCTGACGTAAAGGGACCCAAGAAAAAAGAGTTTGCACACACAGGTACCCGGACATCAATATCATGGTCTATGTTAGGGAGACTTTTGATTAATTCACCAGCCACTGAGACAAAATAATCATTCATAGAATCTGGATCTACATTCTACAGCGCAGTTATTATTGTTTGTACTTTTATTAGATTCACAGTTAATCAGTTTCCAGCAATCCCTCATTTTGTTAGTTGAATTATTAATAAAATTACTATATGCTTCTTTTTTGGTTTCTACTATTTTGCTTTTATATTGTTTTTTAAAATGTTTATAAACACGAGAAGAAGCTTCGTCTTTCAGATACTCTGTAACTGTTTTAATAGCATTCAAGGTATCCCTCATATCTCTAAGTTCTTGATTAAACCAGGATACTGGTGCTTTACGTGACTCAATAAAAAACTTTTTAGTTGGTAAATTTTCATTCACCAGGAATTTGAAACTGTTTATAAGAAATTCAGACATATGTGGAACTGAACCATTGTAAAATTCTGTCCATACAAAATATAGCAGTAATAATTTTCCTGTAATCAAATTTGCCCTTGTCACTGCAAGAAATGAAAAGATTGGCCCTTACACCTCGGTGGTCAGACAAACATGGGTCTAGTACATAGATAATTAGGTTTTCATCATTTAGGTTTGTCAAGACATTATCAATGCATGTCTGTGTTGTACGTGTGACACGGGTAAATGAGTTTATTTTTGGCTCAATATTAAAGGATGAAAGAAGACATAGCAGATCCTGAAGAGATGAAGAAGGATGCAAGAAATTAACATTGAAGTCACCTAAGAAACTAATATTTTCATAAATATGAGAAATTTCATTTAGTAATAATTCAAGTTGTAAAAAATTTCAAAATCACTATTGCTTGATCTATATATTGTAATGATAATTGTTTTTTAGAAATTTCTAGACCACAAAACTCTGCTGTTAATTCATTGCACTGGGCTTACATAGCTCCAAAAATCCCCCCTGGCATAAATGACCACACCTCCATGTCTAAAATTACACCTACAAAACTTTGAAACAATAACATAACCAGGAACTTCAATCAACCCAATTTGTTCCACTGTAAGCCGATGTTCAGCTAGACAAAGTAAAAGCCAATGTTCAGCTAGACAAAAAAAAAGTTGTGATCAAGGAACAAAGACAACTCTGCTACTTTATTTGATAAACACTGAATATTCAAGTAAACAATACTAATAATAAAGTTTGATTGAAAATTTTAAAAAGACATGCCTTCAACGGTCAAGTAAAATATTTATTCGATATGTACAGGGTGTCCGGATTTGGTTGCAAAAGCAGGGTATCTCGCTTATTTTTAAAGATAAAACCTTGCGGTTTTCACGAACCTGAGCTAATTTTTTGTGAAACTCATGAAGCCGTAAACAAAATTTTCATAGCCTTCTTCGTTTATGAGATACTGGGCGAAATAGAAAATTTTGCATTTTGGGACTTCCCTCGTATCTCGGTTATCCTTTAACTTAACGCAAAGGGAAAATTGCTGCTTATGCAGTTTTTTACGCTGGATCCAGTGGCGTAGTCATATTTTTCATTTGAGTTGTTATTTTTTAGATATGATGTGTTTTTTTAAATGGGACACCCTGTCCAGAAATTGATTTGTCCTTTTAAAAGCTTCTCAAAAATATATAATAGTATGGGTCTATTTTAATAAACAACAACAAAAATCCTAATATTTATAATTATCATCCCAAATTTTGCAGTAGGCCATGCAAAACAATGCTGCCTTTTATTTAAAGTCGTTAACAATATCTTCATTCTAACAATAAATCAAAATAAATATGTAATTAAATCTACTTATCAAAATATGTATTGATAATTTCTCACCAAAAAAGTAGCACCTACCTAGATTTATGTCACACAAGAACAAAACAGTAATAAAATATTATGTAACAAGCCTTTCAGCAAAAATCAACTGTCGTATAAGAACTACAGTAACCAAGGAAATCAAAAGAATTGTTCAAACTGATTTCCATTGTTCTATGCATGCTTCGCACAATTTTCGTATTCGTTTTAGGGAATTAAGCAAAATAAGGGGATGTTTTTTTAAATAGCGAAAATTTTCTCTTATTACATTTCCTAAATATTGGACATTATCATAGTGGTCTTTGTAGATTCTATTTTCCAGATATCCCCATAGAAAGAAATCTAAAATCGACAAATCTGGGGACCTAGGGAGCCATCTTATAGGTCCATTTGTTCCGATCCATTGATTGGTAAAATTATTGTCCAGAAATAATCTCGTCATTCCAGAATTGTGTACAGGAGCACCGTCCTGTTGAAAATAAATGTCGTTAATTTGCGCTAGAGGAACATAGTCAAGTAATTGAGGTATAGCTGCCTCTAAAATTTCTATATAGCGATTGGCTGTTAGATTTCCCTCAAATATATAAAATTTTATATGTGTTCCTAATATGAAGCAGGACACTTTTAGACCAAACCTGCCCTGCTGTCTTCTGGGAAATATTTGGTGTTGATTTTCCTGGGACCAGAATCTACTATTGTGCCTATTGAGTATACCAGAATTACTGAAATGTGCTTCGTTTGACCATATAACCTTTCTTTCAAAATCTCTAACCATATCGCATCTTTCTCGAAACCAATTGCAGAAGACTACCCGACGCTCTGCATCCCCTGGCTGTAAGTGGTGCACGAGCCTAAATTTGTGTGGGTGGTATTTGTGCTTTTTTAGAATTTCTTGAACTCCAGTTTTTGGAATCCCTATGCTCTTTTCACTGGCCCTACAAGAGTTTGTAGGGTAAGCCTCTGCATTAGCCAAAACCGTAATCTCCTCAGCCTCCCGATTTTCTTTATTATATGTTTTCGTACGAGGTTTGATAAATGATCCGTTATTAAGTAAATTCTTTTTTATCCGATAAAAAGTGGATATATTAGGTTGCCTCCTTTCTGGATATCTAAATAAAAATTAAGCAATAGTATTTCAACATACCTCAAAATTAACTATTTACCTGTTAAAATACATCTCAGAAGCCGCTTCAACATTTTCATTACTTAATATAAAACAAGCTAACATCGTACTTTTCATAATGTTCGAAAGTTTGGTTTTCTTCCATAATAATACAAATATATTTTTACACAATAAATAAATACAAAAAAACTAGCGCTATATTTTATATACGCGTACAAAATTGGGAAATGTCATTTGCCTCCAAGAAAACAAAAGAAAACGGCATCGTTTTGCATGGCCTACTGCAAAATTTGGGATGATAATTATAAAAATTAGGATTTTTGTTGTTGTTTATTAAAATAGACCCATACTATTATATATTTTTGAGAAGGTTTTAAAAGAACAAATCAATTTCTGGGCGAATATACAGGATGTCCCATTTAAAAAAAAACAACTTTGGGTCATATCTAAAAAATAACAACTCAAATGAAAAATATGACTACGCCACTGGATCCAGCGTAAAAAACTGCATAAGCAGCAATTTTTCCCTTTGCGTTAAGTTAAAGGATAACCGAATTACGAGGGGGGTCCCAAAATTCAAAATTTTCTATTTCGCCCTGTATCTCATAAACGAAGAAGGCTATGAAAATTTTGTTTACGGCTTCATGAGTTTTACAAAAAATTAGCTCAGGTTCGTGAAAACCGCAAGGTTCTATCTTTAAAAATAAGCGAGATACCCTGCTTTTGCAACCAAATCCGGACACCCAGTACGGTTTATTTTATGCCAATTAGGTGAATAAATGAATGTAAAAACTAAAATTTTAAGAGATATATAATAAATATAGTTAGATGTTTGCTTGTTTATTTTTCCTGGTGAGGTAGCACTTCGCCTACTTCATCTGAATAGCCGCAACTGACTATAGCACAAACTGACAGATAGGCAAACTGACTGACGGACCTACGGAATTTATAAAACATATTTTTTTTGGCATCTAGGGACGTAAAAACGCTAAGATATGTAAAACCTGAGAGGGTGATTTTTTCAGAATACAAACATTTTTTAGCAGCCATTTTGTTCCGCCATCTTGAATTAATACCACAGTTTTACTAGTTCATTCTCTATACTACAGTTAGTTATAACACAAAATTTTAAATCAGTTTATTAAGAAGTTTTTTCAGTCCTAACAGTCCTTAGTTTGTATCATCTGCTGATGATGCTAACTTGGTTAGCGAAACGCACGTCCAGAACGTAACAAGTTGTGGTGTAGTGTGGTTAGAACTCTTGTATTTTGATCTAGTTTTTTCAGGCTGAATGTTTAAATAATTTATTAAAGCGCCATGTTGTACCACCATCTTGTATTCGTACCAAAATTTTACCACGTCATTTCAATATAATCCTTAATTTTTGACTAAAATTTGAAGTTAATCTGATGAGTAGTTTTTAAGCTATTCCGCGAACTGACAGACGGACCTACGAAATTTATAAAACATATTTTTTGGCATCTAGGGATGCAAAGATATATAAAACCTGAGAGGGTGATTTTTTCAGAATGCAAAAAAAAAAATTTACCCGCCATTTTGTTCCGCCATCTTGAATTAATACCACAGTTTTATTAGTTCGTTCTCTATACTACAGTTACTTATAGCACACAATTTGAATTCGGTTCATTAAGTAGTTTTTTCAGGCTGAATTTTTAAATATTTTATTAAGTCGCCATTTTGTTCCGCCATCTTGGATTCGTACCAAAATTTTACCAGTTTATTCCTGCATAATACCTTGATTTTTGTGCAAAATTGGAGATAAATTGAATAAGTATTTTCTTAGTATTGGAATTTTACCAAAATGTTACCAGCTCATCCCCATATGACCCCTAACGTTTGAAGTCAATCGGGTATTAAGATCTGAAAAGGGAGGGTGATTTTTCACGATTACAATACTACCCTTTTACGGGGGAAGTAAAGAAAGGTTTTTATTTTCTACTGGTTGAATTGACTATTTCGAGTATAATCCGTTTTTGGTAATAACCTGGTGTTATTTTTGTAGGTTCGTCGGACATAAAATGACACGTAAATCGAAAAGGAAAGAGAAACTGTGTAAATGTCCGCATTGCCCTTACGAGTCAGTTCATGAAAGTACCATGAAGAGGCATTCAGTTGTGCATAAAAAACCAGACGAAATTGTCAGGTTTGAATGCCCAGACTGCTCCTATAAAGCAGGTTGGAGAGGGAACCTCAAGAGACATGTCATTGTTCGTCACGGTAAAAACTTGCAATTGGAAGTGTTCAAGTGTCTGGAATGTTCTTATGAGACTCCTTCGAAAGAAAGACTAAAAATTCACCAAATGGTTCATCACACTGACAAAATGTTTAAGTGTTCAAAATGTTCTTATGAGACTCCTTTGAAACAAAGTCTAAAAAGGCACCAAATTGTACATAGGGAGACTGACTTTAAGGATTTCCACTGTTCCAAATGTTCATTCAAAACCCACTCAAACTATCTTCTAAAAGAACATTTGGCCAGGCATAAAAGGTCAGAGATGAATCAGAATAATCCAGATGAAGTTGTATGGCACGAATGTCCAGATTGTTCTTATAGAACGGCAGTGAAAGCAAATCTAAGGAAACATGTCGTTCGTACTCATAGTGAAAAAATGGAATTCGAAGTGTTCAAGTGTTCAAAATGCTCTTATTGGACTCGTGAAAGAGAAACTTTAAAGGATCACGAAATGGAGTTCTTTCTCTGCTCCGAGTGCCCATATAAAACTCACACAAAGAAAAATTTTAAAACGCATTTATTACATCATAAAAGTGACATATCCTTTAAATGTTCTCAGTGCTCTTTTGAAACCAAATGGAAAGTTAGTTATAGAATCCATCAGCGGAAACATGAAAATACGGATAATCGGTACTGTTGTTTCTTGTGTCATTTTAAAACGATTTGTAAAAAAAGTTTGGAAAGACACCTTCGTTTACAACATAGAAGCGATGATCAAGTTGAATGGTTTAAATGCAAAAAATGTTCGTTTAAAACGAAGCATAAATTTTCCTTTAAAAACCATCAGTTGACTCATGAAGATTTCGAGGAGATTTTGCAATGTCTAGACTGCGACTATAAAACTTCTCAAAAACTTTTATTGCAAAAACACCAGCTTAAACACCAAGGGGAAGAAACAGACAGTTGTTTCTGATGTCCGGAATGCTCGCACATAACATTTTCCAAAACTAGCATGAAACGGCACGCGATCACGCACAAATCCGGCAAGGGAATCGATCGGTTTTCTTGTTCGGAGTGCGATTTTAAAACGGCTAGGAAAAATTCATTAAAAAACCATCAGTTGTTGCACAAGAAGCCCGATGAGATCGATTGGTTCATATGCAATGAATGTTCTTTTAAAACGTGTTATAAAAAAAGTATAAGAGTTCACGTGAGACGTCACAGGATTGATAGGAATAAAAATTCATCTGGCTTAAGTGCTTAACACATGTGGAAGGGTGTGTTCTGCATTAAAGATGCGCAAGCGTTTTCACTTGTATTACTAAAATCTATAAATAAACTGCGTTTGTACGTTTTATTTGTACTTTATCCACTCAGGGACGGACATGATATGTTTTATTCTGTTGCCAAAATCTTATTTTATGTAGGAATTATACAGTGTGTCCCAGATTCGCTTCTCTATTTAAGGATCTCGGTTCCTATTATACCTACAGCAAAGGTTAAATGGGGAAATCTGGCTTCAGATTTACGATCGATCAATAAGTTTGGGAAACATCAGCGAAAAACCGAAAATGGCGGATTTCGTTATTCGCCAGTATATCCAGAACGGTAAATTTGACAGCTGTTAAAATGTGACATTATTCGGACACGTTTTTAATACAAATAAGATGGCGTATACGACTCGTCTTCATTGTTTTTTGTTAACCCGCAACCCGCCTCAACTTTCATTTTTCCTATGAGCTAAGCTATAGAGCTAAGAGCCTAATATTTCCAGTCTGGTGATATCTCACAAAGATTTTAGTGTCATCAAAATATCCCACTTCGTAAATTACGTTTCAATGTTTTTAAAGGAGGCCATGATTTATTTGTCACAAGATTACATTAATAAGTAAGTAATGTATTGAACGCATTGAATTTTCAATACAACATGAACGTAAATAACGACTTAAAAAATCTAAATGAGCTTTAACTACTTTGTAAGTGGGTAACATTAATTTACAAATCTGCAAAATGACGTCCATTTGCATCGAGATATTTTTGACAATTGGTGACTGTTTTTCGTACAACCCTGGTAATTGGTATTTCGGTTAATATTTCTAAATATGTCCAGAACTCTTTGTCTCAGGATTTCTATGGTCACGGGGGGATCAAATTCATAGATTTCATTCTTCGTGTGACCCCAGAGGTAGAAATCCAAGGGCGACAGGTCCGGGGATTTAGGAGGCCAAGATATTGGACCATTTAAAGAAATTATTCTTTCGTCAAACTGCTGTCTTAAGAAGTTCCTGACTTGAATGGTATTGTGAGCCGGACATCCGTCTTGTTGAAACCAAGTTCTTCTTAATTCAGTTAGAGTAGCTCGTAAGGCTGGTACAACCTGGTTTCGCAAAAACTGTAGGTACCTCTGCCCGTTTAGGTTGTAGTCAAACAAAAATGGCCCAATAAGTCGATTTCCTGAAATGATTAATAATTTATAAATAGGTGCCTAACAGTCAAGGGCGGCAGGGTCGGCCGGGTGGTACTAGAAACTATAAATTATAAAGGGAAAATTATCTTTATTAAAAAGTAGATATTTTCTTTCCACAAATAATTATCGAAACATGCCGTAATGAATGAGTTTGTATACAGTTGAAACCTATTCAGCTTTATTTTGAAAAAGAAAAACATATTTGGTTAGCGGGAAGTAATAGCCGTAATAAATTATTTTGTTGGTATTTCATATTAATTTCGGAAATACTAAATCAATTTATTTCAGTGATATAATAATCTTAAAGAAGTACACCGTGCCTTAATAAAACATAAAATATCAAAAGAACAAACCCCTTGCGCTTTAAAATTTAAATTATTCGGAAATACAGCTGAACCCCTTTCTATAAATCATAATGAAAATCGAAAAATAATTCGACATTTCATTAATATGGTATCTTTTTCATAACGCAAGAACTAGGCTTCCCGGGTAATAATAAATCATTAAATTCAGACAATCAAAATAATTTTAGAGAATTAGCTAAATCTGCAGAAAATTTAGATAAAGTGTTAATAAATTTATAGAACCCGATTCTATTTTTATAGGTTCTTCGAAATTACAATAGAAAATGATTGAATAAAAATGTAATACAATATCAAAAAAGTAAGTTGACTGACTAGAGTAGAACGTTTTACTTTTTTTTATTAGATTATACTCTTAAAGAACTAAACGAAAAAAAAAAAGATTATTATTTGACCATCATTTGATGCCTATTTAAAAAAGATTGGTTAGATTAACTTACCAATGATCCCACACCAAACGTTACTTCCAAATACTTCCTCACTTCGTGAGGATTTTGCACAGCCCAATGATGACGGTTGTGCCTATTAAAAATTCGTGAACCTGCTCTCATCGGACCACAAGACATGATTTACAAAATCAGGATTTTCATTACATCTCCTAGTATACCACTCACAGAACTGTAGTCGTCTTGGAAAATCAGTTTCCTTAAGTCCTTGTACTATTATGGGTTTGTATGGATGGTACTTATTCTTTTTTAAAACTCTCTGTACTGTTGATTTTGGCATATTAGTTTCCTGTACTACAGTTCTTACCGAAGCACTAGGGTTTTCGTTGATAGCTTGTAAAATGTTTCGATTTTCATTGTTATTATTGTATCCGCTTCTAGGTTGTTCGAAGGCACCATGGTTAATTAAATTAACTACGATTTTCCTGAATTGGGTTTTATGAGGCTGCCGTCGTCCGGGGTACATCTCCAAATACCTTGCTGAGGTAACGTCGGCGTTTCTGTATGATTGAAAGTACAGAGCTCACATGTCAACCTTTTCTTCATTTGAATACGGAATGTCGGCCATTTTCTATAAGTTTTGACAATTTATGTGTCAGATTTATGACTTTATTGGGATAAAAGCGTACCTACTACTTATTAAAACACAGCTTTGATACTTTCAACTATTTAACTTAACGTCAAAATCCAATTTTGTTTCAGATAAATCATAGCCTCCATAGAAAAGCATTGAGAGCTAACATTACTTTAAATCATGGCCTCCTTAGAAAAAACTGAAACCTAACTTTACGAAGTTTTCGATGATACTAAAATCTTTAATGCAATTTCGATGATACTAAAATCTTTAATGCAATTGTGAGATATCACTAGACTGGAAATTTTAGGCTCTTTCCAAAAATCGAAAAATCCAATATGGCGGCCATAAGAAAAATGAAAGTTGAGGCGGGTTGCGGGTTAACAAAAAACAATAAAGGCGTGTCGTATACGCCATCTTATTTGTGTTAAAAATGTGTCCGAATAATGTCACATTTTGGCAGCTTTCAAATTTACCGTTCCAGATATACTGGCCAAAAACGAAATCTGCCATTTTCGATTTTTACCCAATATTTCCAAAAACAATTGATCGATCGTAAATCTGAAGCCGGATATCGAATGCAATAAGCTTCCTCTAAAACTTTCCCCATTTAACCTTTGCTGTAAGTATGTATTATAGGAGCCGAGATCCCTGTATAGAGAAGCGAATCTGGGACACACTGTATATGTGTGCAAATGAAGCAAGAAAATATGGCAATAATTTTTTTTTCCAGAATTTTTTTTATATATGGAAGGGGTAGAATATTTTTTTACGACTCACCTCAATTTTGTATACTAAATCAATTCTCCTATCCTTCATAGCAGCAAATTTATTTATAACATCCTCATAAAATGGATGAGTTGCCCTAATCTCCTCCAGACATTCCTTTTGAATTGAAATATTGCCTAAAGAAGTAAGTCTTTTTTCAGATGTTGTATTTCTTAAATAAGTTTTTACACGTTTGAAGCAAAAAAACTTCTTTCCACTGAAGCACTTGTCGACGGTATTGTCAAAATAAGGGAAAACACTTTATATGCTTTGGTTAAAATATCTTTATTTTCATTAATTTTTTTCACTTGTTCTTGCAGCGATATATTCCAATTACTGTCATTGGCAAAAATGAGACAAAGCTCATTTTTAAGTCATTGACTTTTTGAAAATATTTCCCTATATAACTGTAACAAATTTTCAAACGGACCAATCGGAAAATTTAGCAGAAGCTGCAAACATAAAAATGTTGAAGTCTTGAGTCTTGAAAGCTTAGCGTCATTTCCATTAAAATATGGTCCAATATTTCATAAAAAAGGGTTTTATACTTAGCCCTAATTTCTTTAGGTGAAAGCTTAGTAAGCTCACGTTTGTAATGATTTATTTCTGTAATAGAATTTGCTTTATCAAACATGGTATTAAAAAAAATGTTCATTTTTTTTTTACAGAGCGCCTCACGACAGCGTTTTATATTAGATATGCAAAAATGAATGTCAAACCATTTTTTTTTTTGAAGAACGCAACTTGAACAATCACATTTGCTTCGAATTTGAATACCAACGAGTTTCTGTAATTGTTGGTATACGCCTCGTAGATGCAGATGTAAGAGCATACGTTCGTTTGGCTGAGTGATGAAAAAATGAGGGAATACCACTAAGGCTTGCAAAAAAAAATTCGACATTTAGAAATATTTTTAAACTTTGCTGCATCACAAGATTAAGACTATGCGCAAGACAATGGATAAATACAGCCTGCGGCGTTTTTTCTTTGAAGGTCATTTAGATAGCCAGACATCACACTTGCGCCATCGTAACATTGCCCTATTAATTTATGTTTATAGTCAAATTGGTCCAAAATTTGATCCAATATTGGAGCTGACATTATAAAATCCTAAGAATCCCATTTTTTTTGAAGAACGCAACTTGAACAATCACATTTACTTCGAATTTGAAGACCAACGAGTTTCTGTAATTGTTGGTATACGCCTCGTAGATGCAGATGTAAGAGCATACGTTCGTTTGGCTGAGTGATGAAAAAATGAGGGAATACCACTAAGACTTGCAAAAAAATTCGACATTTAGACATATTTTTATACTTTGCGGCATCAGAACAAATACAGCCTACGGCGTTTTTTCTTTTTTTTTTTTTTTGAAGGCCATTTAGATGGCCAGACATCACACTTGAGCCATCGTAACATTGCCCTATTGATTTATGTTTATAGTCAAATTAGTCAAAAATTTGATCCAATAGAGAATATAAATTCTCCGACGTTCTATTGGAGCTGACATTATAAAATCCTAAGAATCTCTCGACTACTGAACCTTGTGAATTAACGTATCTTAAAATTATGGAGCACTGGGAGGTTTATGGAGGTGTCATCCTCTTGCATTGTTTGTTCATTATTTCATTTTTTACTTGATCATTTAAATAATCAGAAATGCATTCAATTAAATTCAATTAATAATTAATTATTTCGTTTTGAATAGTTTTCGAGTCACCAGTAAAAACATTTTTAATTTTTTTGTGATGATCTTTTAGTTCTTGGGAACTTCTCGATATTAATAAACCTAAAAGCTTTTTAAAATGTTCCCTATTTATTGACTCACTGCTCTCATCATGGCCGCGAAAGACTAACTCTTGTTTTGCAAGGTACAAAACTGCGTCAATTACCAATTACATAAATAGTCTATCTAATCGGACGTTTTCGTTAAAATGTATTTTATATAGTTTAGCATTTTCTTTTAAAGTGTCAACTATAGTGCTTTGATTTTTTACAAATGTTTTTAGCATTAATTCGCATTTTAAATGCTCCACTGAGTTTTCATGTTTAATGTAAAGATCTTCATATATTTAACATACCTGCAAATCCTTCCTTATTCCACACTGAATATTTATTGGAAACTAATAAACAAGTCTAGCAAAACAATTTTTGTAATATTTGACTATTAAATAACCATTTTTACGCCGAAAACCAGGATGACGATTGAAACTTCTTCCATCGATTAAATCGAGTTTCCAACAAAATTCAAACCACTTCCGTGATCGGATTCATCAATAATGTAAATTAATAAACCCGACACCAAATAAAGTTGTAACAACACCATAAATAAATATAACACAAAACAGTCAACTAAACTGCAAACTGAACGACACGTGGGTGCAGTGGTTCCTGCGTTATCGCGAACGCGTTGTCATGGCAACGTAGTAAGAAAAGACATGCCGCCAACGGTCAAGTGAAATATTTATTCGAGATGTACAGTTTATTTTTTGCCAATTAGGTGAATAAATGAATGTAAGAACTTAAATTTTAAGAGATATAATAAATATAGTTAGATGTTTGCTTGTTTATTTTTCCTGGTGAAGAAGCACTTCACCGACTTCACCTAAATAGCCGCCACTGAATGATACCATTGGCTTAAAATATGATACGGCGGACTTGATTCGAAATAAAGCCTACGCTGAAGATCTTCAAGCCATGAAACTTGCGGTGTTCTTGTTGCCGTTAAAGAAAAAAATTATAGGGATATTAGAGATTCATTCTCGTATTTGTTTGTTACGAAAAAGCTCTAATGCACCAGCCGCTACTGGCTTGAACAGTGGCGGCTCGTGGTGAGTTATACTTGGAGGTCAATAACAAATTTAAAAATAGGCATACTTAAAATAAAAATAAATATCTTATCTTTAAATTCTCTTGTCAGTCTACTCTTCGTTCTTTAGAATTGGAAAAATGCTGAATGAAACGTTCGTTAAAATTGCGCGCAGTTTCCTTTTATAAATGATTTCTAGATACTTAACATTGCTAAAGCGGATGGTCTATCTCGCCCCAACTCCTCAACAAAATTTATAAGCCCTCGAAAAACCCCTGGATTTTCAGACAAAGCCGTTTCATCATGGCCCCGTAGTGCCAGCTCGAATACCTCAAAAAAGTTTACACAATCTATGATTTTGTTTAAAATATATCGATTTTTGGATACATTTTCATTAAAATCTCTAAGGGATTTTCTATAAGCTGTGTCTAGCTGAGTGCGAATATCAACATTTCCGACCGTAGCATAGTTCACCGAACATTTCATGTTATCTTCAGAAAACGCAAACAAACAACAGTAAAATGAGTTAGAGACTTCACAACCACATATCCAGTTAGCTAAATCGTACATACTTTTGCGACCACTTACCTTGAATTTGGTTATTTTCTCAAAATTAAGTTCGTTAGCACTCTTTAGTTGTTTAATTTTTTGCACTACCGACATTTTATTTCATCTACATTCACAACTCAAACATAGACCACCTTGAAATTGGTTATTTTTGCAAAATTAAGTTCGTAAGCACTTTTTAGTTATTTATTTTTTTTGGCGCTAGTCATTACCAAAATTTTATTTCTTGTATATTTCCGACTCACACATGTATCATAAAAATAAACAAATATATATTACAAAAAACAGTATATAAATCAATTTTCATCGATTAAAAACGCCCGAAATAATATCGAGTTAGAATATCGACCGCGCGACCTCTGAACTTCCGCATGTCGACGTGATGCCGCGACCGACCAATCGAATTATGAGAAAAGACCGGCTGATGACCCAAATCGCGATTTCATATTCGATTTACTATCACGTTCAGCTGCCGCTCGGTAGCTGTGAAATCTTCGAGTACTTTCGTCAAGTTTTAAGGTAATCAGGGCAGTTCGGACTGCCCAGCCCAGCTTAGTATAGCGTATTTTATTATGCCTAAGGAACGCAACGAGACCATTCGAACCGCCGCGCGCGGCTACTAGTGTAGCATATTTAACTTTTCCCAAGGTTCCCGTTTTATTACAACTATTAGGAGGGACGGTGAAACGAATAATTTATTTTCTGAAATATTTTTGGGGGGGTCATTGACCAAATGACCCTGTTGAAGAGCCGCCACATTTATATTATATTTTTTTAGGGCATACCTTCAATAGAATAATATAAATTTTACCCCAACTCGTACTTTTTTTTAAATTAAATTATTAATGATCCTGCTTCTTTTTCAGTTCGACTGCGTCTGCTATTTCGTAGCAATAGAATTCGTTTCAGGAGGGTTTGGGCTCACATTATCAATTGCCATTCCTTTTTTATTAAATAAAAAAATTCACAAATAGACTGAATAGGTAAACGAAATTAGTGATTATATAAATAAACATTGGTCGTGTCTAAAAATCAAAATGGCGGTCGTTCAACAGCTGAAAATTATAATTTTTATGTTGTTTGTTGTTAAAGGTTGTTTCTAAAATTTTTTAGTGTTTCACTAGAAGCGTTTATCTATCAAAGGAAAAGAACTATTGAGATAAATAAAATGCTTAGAATAAATAAGACTTGACAAGTGACATTTCGTCATTACTGTACTTAGTCGAATGGGGTGTTATCATGCGGGTCCAAAGGTCACCAACATTATGAATCAAATCGGAAAACACAGTGAATACCAAAATGTTATGTGATTCTTTTATCGAGCTACTAAATCTCGATGGGCTATTTACAAATATACATGGAGAAAGAAAATAGTTTTTTTTATTATATTACGCAATATTATTAATATTATTTTATATATTAAATGCCGAGAGACTAAATATGTATTTGGTTAAAAATTTTTGGTTGGCAAAAACAAAAATACACAAAATGGCAAGCGCCTTAATAAAGTCGGAAGGCGGTTCGAATCAGTGGAACAGTCAGGATATGTTCTGTTTATACAGCCACTTAACGAAAGTGAAAGCTCCGCTTGATCTAAAAATCTAACCACTTATACAGTGTCATTTATTTAAATACGGGCCGCCCCTGTGCAAAGAAAACTTGTTTTTTTTATTTGTATTGTGATAAAAAAAATTTATTTTGCAAAAATATTATACACTTTTGTTAAAAACACAAGATAATTAGTTATTACTTCCCTCGTGAGATGTTTTCAGATCTTTACGTTTAAGGGTCCCCGATGCCGGAAAAGATGTTTTCTCAATTTCGTCTGTCTGTAGGTATGTCTGTCCGTCAGTCTGTCTGATCGCGGCATAGCTAAAAAACTACTTATCCGTTTTATTCAAACATCAGTCTAAAATTAAGGGCCGTGCATGCGAAAAATACAGGCTATATATATATATATATATATATATATATATATATATATATATATATATATATATATATATACAGGGTCCTGCAGCTCACCTCCCGTCTTTTATTATACCTTAACCATTTATTTTAGAAAAAATATTTAAAAGCCACTATATGCTGTTGATTAGAGAGCACATTTTAAAAATATTCTTGATTATACAGGGTGTTACAAAAAATAGTGGCGCATAAGAGTTGTATTCTTTTAAATGGAACACCCTATATTTTTTTACATTTTTGAAACACTCTTTACCTAGTCTACAGACTCGTAGAATAGTATCTCTCTTTTTTTAATAGTTTCGGAGAAAAAAGGTAAAATCGAAGAAAAAAAAAATTATAGTCTACATTTAAAATATTTATAAAAATTAGATAAAACATCTTAAAAGCTAAGGTAACCTAGTAGCTTACTGCAAAAGGTTTATAGTTATTCTGCTATGAGTATTATAAGTCTTACTTATACAGGGTGACCCAAATTCCATGTCAAACGTTGCAAAATAAAAAATAATTTTTCTCCATTTTTTCAAATGGAACACCCTATATATTTTTTTTCTGTCCGGTACAGAATTAACAATCAACATTTTTCATTATTACACTTATCTCAAAATTCCTGAAGGTTTTTGAAATATTCTTAAAAAACTAATGTTGTACTTTGTTTTTCAGTAAGATAATTGAATAAACTCAATAGTAATGTGGAAAAATGGGACACCCTATATATATTTTTTTTCTGTCCGATACAGAATTAACAGATCAACATTTTTTATTATTACACTTATCTCAAAATTCCTGAAGGTTTTTGAAATATTCTTAAAAAACTAATGTTGTACTTTGTTTTTCAGTACGGTAATTGAATAACCTCACTAGTAATGTTCATAAGTAAGCACCTTCGCGATTTTGAATAATAAATAGGTCAGCGTAGTTATAGCTATGGGAAAAAACCTAAAATCCCAACATTTTTTGTAATTACGTTTACCGCATAAAATTTGAATTACTGCCAAGAGTTAAGCCGTAAAGACGTTTTACATGCTGCAGGTCTTCCTACAAGTTGCAAGAGACTTGCACAAAGGCATACGCTGACACTTGCAATTGAAATACAACTGCCGCTTTACAGTCTGCAAGACAAATTGCGCGCAATATCTTGCAGGTGCAACCCCTTGCTGCAAGAAACTTGCAGCATGTAAAACGGCCTTAACCTTTATTTAATATTATTGACAAGTGTTGCCCAAATTATTAACTAGAACTTAAGTAGGCCATGAAAAACAAATTGTCTAGAAACTGTCAAACAACTAAAACATATCGGCAATTTACTTATTCGTTTTTTAAGTTTTACAAATTGAAATAATTATCGGATTTTTCATATAGTGGTCTTTACCTTCTACGTAGTTCATTTTTCGTTTGTTTGCGTCACTGTTTAGAAGTTTTATTTGAACGTTCTATCGTCATGGAGTACACCCGCGAAGAACTGGTTGATATGGTTTTTGTGTTAGGAGAATCGCATAGAAATGCCTTTTTGGCCAGTAGGATTTATGCGCAAAATTATCCAGAACGAAAGCACCCAGACAGAAGGAGCATGACGAACTTATTAGAGAGATTTATGACAACAAATTATACAAGACCAGTTAGAAATAGGCCCGTTCGAACGGAAGAAAATGAATTAGCTATGCTATTAGCTGTCACGGAAAATCCTTCTGTTAGCCAAAAAGCAGTCGGGGATGCCGTAGGAGTAAGCGAAAGAACTGTTCAGCGAATTTTAAAGAGCCATAAATTTCATGCATATCATATTCAGTTGCATCAAGAACTCCTTCCAGCAGATTTTGAGAAACGTGTTGACTTTTGTAATTGGGCACAAGCTAAAATTAGGTTAAGCTTTGATTTTTTTGATAAAGTTTTATTCTCTGATGAGGCCACATTTCATAAGAATGGATTTGTAAATCGTCATAACTACCATTACTACGCCGACCATAATCCAAGAATTTTTAGGCAGCTTGATCTACAACACAGATGGTCAGTTAATGTGTGGGGGGAATTATTGGTGAACATGTTATTGGTCCCCATTTTTTTAATGGACATTTAACTGGAGCCATGTATCTCGACTTCCTAGAAAATCACTTGCCAAATTTGTGCGAAAATTTGCCGGTTAATCTGAGAAATACAATGTGGTTGCAACAAGATGGTGCTCCAGCACATTTTTCGTTGCCAGTTAGGGATCATTTAAATAATAATTTTCCAGATCGATGGATTGGAAGACAGGGAGCAAGTGCATGGCCGCCCCGGTCGCCTGATTTAACGAAATTAAATTTTTTTCTATGGGGCTGCGTTAAGGAAATTGTTTACAACAAACCTCCAACAACTCCCGAAAATATGCAGCAACGGATTAGAACCGCATTTCAAAGTATTACGCCCGAAGTATTAAGAATAGTAGGAAGATCTTTTCATACCCGTCTTCGTTTATGCCTCGAAGAGAATGGAAGACATATCGAATATATGTTCTAAGTAAAAATTAATTTTAGCAATAATTAGATATTTGTTAATAATGTTAAATAAAGCTGTTACACCTTAAGTCGAGCCTTAACTCTTGGCAGTAATTTAAATTTTATGCAGCAAACGTAATTAGAAAAAATGTTAGGATTTTAGGTTTTTCCCCATAGCTAGAACTACGCTGACCTATCTAATATTTAAAATCGCGAAGGTATGAACATTACTAGTGAGGTTATTCAATTATCGTACTGAAAAACAAAGTACAACATTAGTTTTTTAAGAATATTTCAAAAACCTTCAGGAATTTTGAGATAAGTAATAATAATAAATGTTGATCTGTTAATTCTGTATCGGACAGAAAAAAAATATATATAGGGTGTTCCATTTTTCCACATTACTAGTGAGTTTATTCAATTATCGTACTGAAAAACAAAGTACAACATTAGTTTTTTAAGAATATTTCAAAAACCTTCAGGAATTTTGAGATAAGTGTAATAATAAAAAATGTTGATCTGTTAATTCTGTACCTGACAGAAAAAAAATATATAGGGTGTTCCATTTGAAAAAATGGAGAAAAATAATTTTTTATTTTGCAACGTTTGACATGGAATTTGGGTCACCCTGTATAAGTAAGACTTATAATACTCGTAGCAGAATAACTATAAACCTTTTGCAGTAAGCTACTAGGTTACCTTAGCTTTTAAGATGTTTTATCTAATTTTTATAAATATTTTAAATGTAGACTATAATTTTTTTTTCTTCGATTTTACCTTTTTTCTCCGAAACTATTAAAAAAAGAGAGATAATATTCTAGGAGTCTGTAGACTAGGCAAAGAGTGTTCCAAAAATGTAAAAAAATATAGGGTGTTCCATTTTAAAAAATTCAACTTTTATGCGCCACTATTTTTTGTAACACCCTGTATAATCAAGAATATTTTTAAAATGTGCTCTCTAATCAACAGCATATAGTGGCTTTTAAATATTTTTTCTAAAATAAATGGTTTAGGTATAATAAAAGACGGGAGGTGAGCTGCAGGACCCTGTATATATATATATATATATATATATATATATATATATATATATATATATATATATATATATATATATATATATATATATATATATATATATATATATATATATATATATATATACAGGGTGATTCAGAAATAAGTACCGAAAATTTGCAGGTATGTAAACCTTGACGAAATATAAAAAAAAGTTTTATATAATTTTTCTCTAAGCCTCACCGTTTAGAATATACAGGGCATTAAATATGTGTGATAAAAAAGACATTTAAATATGTAATATCTGTTAGGAGAGAGATATCAATTTCAATTTTGGAACATGTTATCAGTACATATAGACCCATTAACCCAACAAACGACAACCTTATGGGTCACTTCAGAGGCGTAGAACAGGGATATATGCCTTACATTTATGGTCATATTTTTTTACCACTCAGTATATTGCTTATTTTTATTAAAAATATTTATAGCTTAGTATCTTCACTAAAAATTATTGCTCTTAAAATTTTTTCATACGAGCTATCGTTTCTGAGTTCTAGTCGAGTTAATGCGTCAAAACCCTTTAGGATACAACACTATTTAAGTATTGCCATTATTCATAACAAAATGTAAGCAAGTCATGGCTGAATAATTCTAGCGATTAATAAAGATAAATAAATTAATAAAGAATGTCTTTTAAATAATCGCACAGTTGATATTCAGGTAGTATTTTTGTCACAAAAAATCTCTATTGATTGGCCTATTAGGATACACTAATATGTGTATATTTCTAATATCCACAATGAAATTGAAGCAAGCCATGACTTATCTCTGGCAAACGAAAATGAATGTACTTATCATATTTCAATAATTTGGTTGTCTAGTTGTCAGTTCATAAAAAATTGTTTGCTCATACTTTTAAATAATTATGGTTGTTTATACTAATAATGAATATGCAGACATGCACTTAGTACTTGGAGAATGCAACGGAAATTCAGAAATGGCTGTCAGGAGATATTCTGAAAAATTTCCACGACGACAGATTCCAAACAGGAGAACTTTTATTTCGGTTGATCGTCGTCTAAGGGAGACAGGCACATTTAAATCTGCCGCACATAGGCGTGGGCGACATGTTTCTACCAGAACACTTGGAAACGAAGCAAATATTTTAAACTTGCTTGAGATCAATCCTGAGACAAGTACCAGAAGAATTTCTCTTTAAACTGGAATTTCCCAAAGTTCAACGTGGCGTACATTGAATGATATGGGTTTGCATCCTTTCCATAAGCAAAAGGTACAAGAATTACTGCCAACGGATTTTCAGCCCAGGGTTGATTTATGTGAGTGGTACCTTCAGAAGTATCAAGAAAATAATAATTTTCCTGAATTCGTTTTATTTACTGATGAAGCTTGTTTTACCCGAAACGGAATTTTTAATATGCATAATGCGCATGTATGGGCGGAGGATAATCCCCATTCCACACATGTTACAAGCTTCCAGCATCAGTTTAAAATAAACGTTTGGGCGGGTATTATTGGAAGTAATTTTATTGGACCTTGGTTTTTGCCGCCTTACTTGAATGGTCAGAACTACTTGGAGTTTTTGAGAAATAATTTTTTTCAACTGCTTGATGATGTCCCTGATTTACAACGCCGCCCCATTACTCAAGAGAAGTTAGGGCTTGGCTACATGTTAATTTCCCTCATAAATGGATAGGTCGCGGAATTGATGCGCCTATTCATTGGCCGCCTCGTTCGCCCGACCTCAACCCATTAAATTACAGCATTTGGGGTATTTTAAAGGAAAATGTTTATTCAGTTCCAATTACCACCCCTGAACAACTAACCCAGAGAATAAAAGATGCTTGTTTTGAGTTGTCTAATTCCAGGCAGATGCTAAGTGCTATTACATGGAAACTGATCACATATGCTGAAAAATGTATAGAAGTTGAAGGACGACATTTTAAACACTTGTTGTAATATTCTGAATTATTTTTCTCATTTTATGTATTTTGTTATCTCAAGTTAATAAAACGTTATTCGCACATGATTTTGTTACATCTTTATTAATTGCTAAAATTATTCAGCCATGGCTTGCATACATTTTGTTATGAATAATGGAAATACTTAAATAATGTTGTATCCTAAAGGGTTTTGACGCATTAACTCGACTAAAACTCCGAAACGACAGCTCGTATGAAAAAATTTTAAGAGTAATAATTTTTAGTGAAAAAACTAAGCTATAAAAATTTATAATAAAAATAGACAATATACCGAGTGGTAAAAAGATATGAGCATAAATGCGAGACATATATCCCTGTTCTACGCCTCTGAAGTGACCCATAAGGTTGTCGTTTGTTGGGTTAATGGGTCTACATGTACTGATAACATGTTCCAAAATTGAAATTGATATCTCTCTCCCAACAGATATTACATATTTAAATGTCTTTTTTATCACACATATTTAATGCCCTGTATATTCTAAACGGTGAGGCTTAGTGAAAAATTATATAAAACTTTTTTTTTATATTTCGTCAAGGTTTACATACCTGCAAATTTTCGGTACTTATTTCTGAATCACCCTGTATATATATATATATATATATATATATATATATATATATATATATATATATATATATATATATATATATATATATATATATATAGCCTGTATTTTTCGTTCGTTAGCCCCGAGTTTCTGGTAAATGGTTTTACCGATTTTTATATATCAGATTTAATTAATTAATAAAAAAATTTATTTATTTTAAACACGCTTTAAAATTGGAACAAGTATTCTATAATTATTTATTTATAGCCTACAAAATTACAAATGTACTAAAAAAGTAAGCAAAAAAATTATGTCAAATCTAATAAAAAAAAATTTAAATTAAAATTCACTGGCTAATATCCAGGAGCCAGTGGCAAAAGCTCAAAGAATCGGTATAGGGAATGTACAGAAACTTGTGCACGAAAAAAAAACTTAATTTACTTCCGAAGAAGATTAAGAAATGTACACGAAAAAATCCAAAGGCAAAAGACTTAAGTTACAATGCAAAAATGGATATTCATAATGCAATTTAATATTTATACACGTCAAAGACTAATATAATCCTTCAGAAACTTTTTAATATTATAGACTAAAAAATATCATCATCACTTAAAAAGTCCTCATCTTCTGAGTCGTCCTCAAATGGCGCAATTATCATTGGTGCTATTTCGACATCTAGAACTCGTTCTCGATTCCACCAATACCATATTAATTTCTCCGTATGGTCCACAAATTTCTTCCAGTACTCCGGCGTAATATAATTTAATGAATCTTGCCAAACAATTTGCACTTCATCTGATGTAAGACCATCGTTCCAGGGAACAAGATTTATCAAAATTTTAACTTATACAATTCGACTTTGGACTATTCGGGTAAAAAGTGACCGTTTGTCTCCGTCTGTTATATTACTTTGTACAGGGGGCGTCATTGTGAAGTACTATACAGGGCGTTTCCTAATTGCGTGCTAATGTTAAAGAGGGGTGATTCTTGGACCCTTTTAAGAAAAAAGTTTAATATGAACCCAAAAGTCGTAACTTTGGAGATACAGGGTTTTTTATAGATAAATAACTGTGTGAAATTTGATACACGTCTTTTATGCATAAAAGGACATTTTTTTTTTATTAACAATCAATTTTTGAAATTTCTACCAGTGGCGTGCATATGTAATTAACCTGGGTAAATCCGTATGCTCCTTAATGGATAGAAGACGTGTATCAAATTTCATGCAGTTATCTACAATAGCATCAGAATTGGGATGAAAAAAATGTTTTCTTTTTAAACTTTACCATCCTGTATCTCAAAACTTAAAACTTTTAGGACATAAAAACACCCCCTTTAACAGACAGACGGCCACTTTTGGCATACCCGAGTAGCTTAAAGTCGAAGTGCATAAATTAAAATTTTGATAAATCTCGTTCACTGGATCTGATGCTGGCTGCCCTTGTAAAATCTGGACTTGTAAATCGTGTATCACTATACTGGGTGGTCCAATAATAGTGGACGTAGGCAGTAGCCCGGGAACCGCTAATGACAGAACTCAAGAAAAAATATATTTAAAGGTAAATCGATCAAAAAAATCAAAATTAAATCATTTTAAAATTCGAAAGTTCGGCGTTTTTGCAACACAAAAGAGATATAGAAGTGCTGTACGCGAAAGAAAACAGACAAATATAGATAAAGGTTCATTAAGTATAGTTACATTTTTTAATTATCTGAAGTGCGTATAGTCAAAAAGGAGTGCCATATTATTTAAAGAACGACGGGAAACCACTGGTTTAAAGAGATTTCTTGGCCGACCTTCCTAAACCGATTGACTCCGCCTGGTTTTCTTTCGTGTCCCGCACTTTATGTCAGAAATACCGGCCGAGATATTTTTTAAGTAGGAAATGAGATCATTAGAATAAACGAGATATAGCAATGGTTCAAGAACTGAACCCTGCGGAACACCCCAATATACTGTCAATGAGCCACTCCTCATCCCATTTACCCATTACACACTGTTGTCGCCCACTCAAATAAGACTATGAGCTTCCATGCTCTAATACCATAACGATGCAACTTTATCGACAATAGCTCATGGCTGACCATATCAAATGCTCGGAAGTTTTAAAAAAAAAACAAGTGATCCCACAGGATGGAAACAAGAGTCGATAGAATCTGAATTATATAGGTTTGGCATGTTTTATTGTTTGTTTTTTTAACTAGTGATTTAAAACAAATAAATAATATTTTGTTGGCTGCTTCATATTTTTAGGGCTACCCTGTATAAAAGAAGGAAATGTATTTAAAAATAAAAAATATTTGACCTGCTTCACTGTTTGCTAAAAAATCTAAACGCTGTTTATTTTTTTTTTCGGAGAGCTGTTTAAATGTATTAGTGTTACCCTGTATAATAAAAAAAATATGTTTTTATTAAAGAAGTTTGTAGCGTGTCCCCGTTTTTTGATATACTACACAATATAAAGTATTTCGCCCTTTTTCGAAATATTAAGTTTTGATATTTTATTTAGACTGGTTTATATGTACTTGGCTTACATGTAACTGGACTAAATATGTTAGGTATTTTAGGGTGTTTGAAAACAGCGTTTCTTAAATCACTGGCCGACAAGATTTTTCTAACACAGGCCAGCTAATTATTTTCAGAATGGAAATACCCTCCTAATAATAAAAAAAATATTGGGAAAGCCCTAATACGTACCATTTTTTAATAGCCTAATTAGAACCTTTTATATTGGCAGATAAACAATTTTATTGTGGGGCGGCTAAAATGGGTCCATTTTACAACGGAAAACTTACATAGACTGGGTTGTTTACAACGTTAGACATAAAATAAACGTTAAACATCACTCTTCTGTTGAGTTTCGAATTGAGTGGTTCTCTGTGTATCGATAAGCAAGTGTATGTGAAGACGAGAATGTCGCGTCAAATTGCCGAAGTTGCAAAATTTCTCCTGACAAATTGTGTTATATTTGTGGAGAATTTCTCATGAAATCACAATCCAGGCCATTTTCCGAAAATGTAAAAAAAAGTTTACTTTAAATATTTTGGTATGTTAATTGGGAATCAAAATAAGCGGTGGGCTCCCCATGTGTGCTGTGTTAGTGGTAGTGTATCATTTGTGCAGTGGATGAAGGGAAAGAGAAAAAGTATGTCTTTTGTAGTTCCAGTGGTATAGCGAGAACCCACCAATCATTCTGACGATTATTATTTTTGACTGACAAAGACTGAAGGTTATTCCAAAAAGGGAAAGCACAATATAGAATATCCAAGTTTGCAATCTGCCATACGACCTGTTCCTCATAATGAAAATTTGCCAGTGCCGATTGCGCCTTTAAATTGGCAAGCTATTGATTTGGGAGATAATGGAGATAAAGCATCATCAGGCAGCTCAGAAGAACAGTGCACCGATCCTACTTTTACCACAGGTCCCAGTTCCGGCGAGCCACATTTGATTGTTCAAAGTGAATTAAATGATTTAGTACGTGATTTGGGGTTATCCAAGCAACAGTCAGAACTTCTGGGTTCCCGTCTTAAAGAATGGAACCTATTGGCCAAAGAAACAAAAACTACGAATTTCACAAAAAGAAATGCTATGTTTTCTGAATTCTACAGTATGGAAAGTTCGTTGTGCGGGTGTACTGTTATAGACAGTTTAATACAGGAACTTGATATTGAACATTCTCCCCGTGAGTGGCGCTTATTCATAGTCTCATCTAAATATAGCTTAAACGCTGTGTTATTGCATAATGGAAATTTAAAACCCTCTAAACCAGATGCCCGTTCAGTTGTAATGAAAGAAAATTTTCAAAATATGCGCACGGTTTTGGATAAAATAAACTACAATAGGCAACAAAACACATGGCAGATATGTGGGGACTTAAAAGTTATAGCGGTTTCAGTGGAACTTCAGGGGGAATTTACAAAATATTGCTGTTTTGCTTTGTTTATGGGACAGTCGTGCAATAAATCAGCATTATGTAACAAAAATTTGGCCAAAAAGAAGCAAATTTCAACCGGGATCTCAAAATGTTAAATTTATACCTCTTGTTGGTCCCAAAAATGTCCTTTTGCCTCCTCTTCACATTAAACTTGGGCTGATGAAAAACTTTGTAAAGGCTTTGAATAAAGATGGTGATGGATTTAAATATCTAAGACAAGTCTTTCCACAGGTAAGTGATGCCAAATTAAAAGAAGGCATTTTTGTTGGGCCAAAAATCAGAAAATTGCTGGAAGATGTCGATTTTACGGAAAAGCTTACCAGGCAGGAACTCAGAGAATGGAATTCATTTGTTAATATAGTAAGTGGATTTTTAGGCAACAATATGGATAAAAATTATGAACAATTAGTTAATGAACTCTTAGATGCCTATAAAGCGCTTGGTGCCAGAATGTCACTAAAAATTCACTTCCTTCAGGGTGAAACGTTTCACCAAGATATCAGAACAATGGAAATTCGGTACCAAGGACGATGGGATCCAGCCATGATGGGTGACTACCGTTGGTTTTCGAAGAGAGAAGTTAGGACACCTCATAAACGGAAAAAATAAAGTTTAATTAGTGTTTTAAGTTAATATTTTTCTCGTTTGCTTTTCTCTTAGATGTATGGTATGTTTAATAGGCGAAACCTGTAAACACAGTCAATAAACAGGGTTAAGAATTTTCTGAAATCATTTTGTTTGTAGATATTAAGTATCGTAACATTCGATATGGTTCTACAACTCTAACAAGAAAACCCTACGTGCTACGACTTTCTATTTGTCATTTTCGTATTTGGATAGGTCCATTCTATTAGATTATGCTATTCTGATTTGTGTTACAACAAAAAAAATTTTTTTGTCGGCCAGTGAATCTGTTTTTGATAATAACCTCGTGTTAGAATTCAAACAAAAGAATAAACTAGTCTCAGTCAGATGCATACATTTTTTTTTTACTTTAAAATTTATTTTGTGGCACGTGTTTCGACCTTACTATCATCATCAGACCTAAAATATCCAAAAAAAACCGTAATTATATTTACAAAAAGGATAAAAAAGTTAATATTACCTTATAACTATATGGCCACTACAAATTAAAACATAAAACAACTAGGTATACAGTACACATATTAGACGAACACTGAAGTGCAAATATTAAAAAGTGTAGGCCTACTACCTACACTTATGTCGAACCAAAAAACTTCAATAAAAACAAGGAATCTAAAAGTTATTGCTTACAATGAGAATCGAACTCGTGCCTCTCAGTTGATAATCCGATATCAAGACCACTACACCACTAACCTGTTAAAATTTATTTGTTTATTACTAGAAGTCTTTAATATTGTTGAATATTAAATGAGGTTTGAAATTAAAAACATCGTTAAGGACTGGACTTCTTTTTGCTTTAGTAATTTCCATTTTTTCTACTTTTGTGAAATTCATGTAAAACGTTGACGTTTTCGGCGGTTGAAGAATTGTCTCGTGAAGCTAATAAATGATTAGCAAATGCCGACTTAGTTTCTGTAATGTCAGAATCCCTGTATTTATTAAATAAACTAAGGTGCTCCTGAACTCTTGTTGATATTTTTCTTCCTGATTGGCCCACATAAACCGCAGACAAATTACCGCAATTTAAAGAATATACTTCCGATTTTGAGAAAATCTCAGTTTTATTTTTTATTTTAAGTAAATGTTTTTTGAGAGTATTGATAGTTTTAAAGGCAATAGGAATTTTATAAATTTTTAACAAATTTAGCTAACTGCAAAGAGATGTTACCAAAACAAACAAACTGCTATATTTCCTGTCTGTAGATTTTAATTGAATAATATTGTAGGAAAGCTTATACGCGTTGAGAAATTTATAATATTTGTTTTATAGTGGTAAGTTCTTTATGAAAGGCTTCTCTTGAGAGTGGTAATTTAAATAATCTATAGAAGTTGAATTGGAGTTGAAGGCTGCAAATTTCTGTGAATGCGGGGTATTGGACGAATTTTGAATGGTATTGTACGAAAGCGTAGAAGGGCCACATTTTTTTTATTTTTATTTTTGTAACAAATTCCGACTTCTAAGTCGGAATTCCGACTTCTAACTCGGAATTCCGACTTCTACCTCGGAATTCCGACTTCTATCTCGGAATTCTGACTTCTAACTCGGAGTTTCGACTTCTAGTAGTGTTTTTACAAAATAAATTATCCTTGTAATAAAGACATTTATGACTTGTGTAAAATATTAATTGCTGAAAATGTCTAGAAATAGCATCTAGTATGATAAAATCTAACCCCTGAAGGTGTAGAAGACAAAGAAATTTTTAATAAACGAAGAAAAAATAAATAATTAAATTCTATCCCTTGTAGAGACACCATGGACGGCAATGCAAGCCAAACTATTTATAGGATGCTTTTACCAACATATCTATAAATAATATTAAGTATAAATAAAAAGTGCAGCGAATCTCTAAAGAGTATATAATTTAAATAGATTTTAATAAATAAGAAAAAAAGCATATTTTACACCAAGTAGACTCCCTCGGATGGTAGTGCAAGCCAAAATATTTATAGCGGGCCCCGATGTCTGGAAATAATATATATTATGAATTAATGTAGCAGCGGGTTTGGGACAGGGTAGAAAATTCAAATTAATTTTAATAAAGTAGGAAAAAATCAATTAAATTAATTACCAATGTGTCTAGAAATAACAACTCTATGAATAAAAGTGACAGGATTAGAAAACTGAAACAAATTTTATTGAATGAGAAAAGTCATATTTTCATATTATGTCCCAGGTCCCGGACAAAACTAGGTAGTCAAAATATTAATTGGGAGTTGTTGGCAGTAGGTCTAATAATAATATATAGTATGCATAAAAGTGGCAGTGAGGTCCTTAAGGGTAGAAGACCCCGGCTTGCCGAGTCAGTCCAATATATTAATGGTGTATCTATTACAAACTTTTATGACAAGTAGAAGAAGATACAAAACGGGTAATGAAACTTAATAAATTATAAAAAATGTAAGTTACTGGGAATGTTAGCCAAAGAGTCTATAATCAGTAATGAATGAAGTCTACTGTATTAGATATTTTGTCAGCAAACCACGTATATCAAGGTACACATTTTGATATTTTGGACAAATTAAAAGAAATACCTATTCCTTTTGCTGGACGTGATCAACACGAAAAAAATTTACAACTGCGATCATTGAGTTGTACCTTGTCAGTAGAATGCGCTTTATTTGTAAAGAGGTTTACCGACTAGATAAATCTAAAAGAAAGAAAATAAGGTGCTTGAAGAAACAATCAAAATTATAATTAACTTTTCACTGTGTTCCTGTAGTCTGTTTTGATAGATTGATGTCCTTCCACGAAGTTAGAAATAAGACATACAACGAAAACTTGATTTATGAGTATGTAATTAGCTAAAAAATTTTTTTTGCTGAAATCATGTTACAGATTTTTGTTTTCAAACTTCATAAAATATCAATGTCTTCATTTGTGGATTCCAATAAATTATAGTTTAAAAAACTGAAAAACACGCTTTAATAGTAAGCTGAACTAAAAAAAACCCTTTGGATGAGAATAAAGTGATTAACAAGAAAAATTAATGTCATTGTGAAAACAACGTGGATCTGATATCAGTTATTATAAATATTTTATGGGTATAATTGCGGAAAGTAAAGTCAGTATGAATATATGGCATAAAGGCACCCTACGCTTTTTTACAAAAGTTATTTTTTTTCTTTTTAGTTCAATTTACTATTAAAGCGTGTTTTTTTTAATTTTTTAAACTATATTTTTTTTCTTTTTAGTTCCGTTTACTATTAGAGCGTGTTTTTTAGTTTTATCAAACTATAATTTATTCTTCTTCGCTACCTCCCCGTGCCGAAAATGGGTAATTTGCGCGCCTGCTGCCTTCCTTTTATATGGTAGCCATTTCCCAGGTTCAGGATAATGGGACAAACTTATCAAATCATTGCATGGTCATCGATTGTAATCTAGCGTTAAAAAGTAGGTGGAAATCAAATGAAACTAATAAAAACATTTTAAAACAAGTAAATTTACTCGAGTATTATTTTAATTAACATGTATCAGGGAAATTTGTTTTTTCTGACTTTATTTTAGTTATTATGTTTTGTATCATATGTAGAATGTGACTGATTAGTTATGTTCCTGTCCTTACTTAAAAGAGTCAACCTAAAATCTCTTATACTTTGATGATAAAATTAAATCTGAATGAATAATAACCGAATTGAAAAATAAAGATTAATGAGTAATCCTTTAACGAAATATAAGTTACTTTAATAAAGGATGCATAAACCTTTCATAGCTGCTAGTTATTTCCTCAAAAAACGATGTTTTTTTAAACAAATATATTTCCTTCCTCCTAACAGAAAAACAATAATAATTATATGTAAATTTTATGTATAATAGTAAATAGTTGGTAAATTGGGAAAAGAAAAGTATAATATTTGGGAGTAAATGACGATAAGCCTTGATGAAGAAAGAGGAGACATATGCCCCCATACTACAGTGCATATATTAAAATCTGAAAAAAAAATATATATATATATATATATATATATATATATATGGAAATGCGTGCACCCCCCCCCCATGCTATTGTATCTTTTTAACATAATATAGATCAGATGTTCTTACTAAATGGTGTTTTATTATTTCTACTATCTATGAAAAAGATAAAGCAAAGTACAAGATTTTATTTTTCATGTCAACCATACTCAAGCCATCGGAACCGACCCAGTCGTTATTTTTTAATTTGGACTTTATGCACAGTTAATACATTTCTTGTAGTTTTACTTAGCTTCATCCTGATCCCTATAATTAAAATATTAATTTTATTTAAAATGAATTAAAATTGACGTTAAAAGAATATAAAAAAGTGATTGCGCTTATAAGCAGTCGTGTATTAATTACAACGCATTCCGAGACAGAAGTTGGAATTATTAATTAATTTAAAATGAATTCCAAATAGAATCGGAATTAAAAAAGTGATTCGCGAGTTGGAATCGGAATTCCGAGAAGCAGTTTTCTTTCTCACTTGCCACTGTAAAAGAGATCTTAGTATGTAGAGAGTTAACATAGGTCGTGAAATCAGACAGTTGTTCGGTTCCACTCCACACCATATGTCGTCCACAATCGTTTATATGGACAAAGATACATGGCGACAGGGCCCTGCATGATCTTGTTCTCCTTGAAAATCTCACTCAAAATAGGAGATAGGCACGAACCCATTGCTAAACCTATCTTCTCTCTAATGTTACCAGTGGCGGCTCGTGAGTATATTGAAGGGTGAGGCTACATGAGGTTAATTTTGTTTAAATGTGAATAAATTTCCACGTCACCCATAAAAAATAACTAAACCATTAAAAACTAAAAAAATAAACTCTAAAAAAAGTAAATAAAAAGTTAACAAAACAAGTAAAATATGTACACCTATCACTAAAATATAGCGGTGATTGCGATAATAAAAACATAATTTAGTTTATTAAAACTTAAAATAAATAGTTGTATGAAATAAGATAAAAAAACTACTTTTTGTACATTAAATCTATACGTCTGTCTTTTAAGGTTGCAAATTTATCTATAATTTGGTCGTAAAAGTTTTGGTCTTCACTAAGTTCTGACAGTAATTCCTGCTCTATTGACATCATTGCTAAACCCGAAAGCCGTTCTTGTGTCATTGGGTTTCTTAGGTAGGTTTTGATCCGTTTAAGACATGAAAAATTTCGTTCGGCCGATACACTTGTGGCGGGAATAGTTAAAACTAAATTAAAAAGCTTATATGCTTCCGCAAAAATTGCTTTAAAATCTTTAAATAACAAAGCTAGACTTTTTTCGACATCTAAATTTGAAAATTGTTCATCCCTATACAATACAGAAAGCTCATTCTTTAATCTATCTCTGTTAAAAATGTTTGGATAATTTTTTAATAAATTATTTAATAAGTCTTCTGGAAAGCATTTAACATATTCCGAATATTTTGTGCAATCGACTAAAGCAAAGAAATTTAAATTATTTAAATTTTCAAACCGCGTCCCTAATTGAAGAATTATACAATCTATTATTTCGAAATATAATATTTTATATTTAGTAAAAATATCAAAGTCGCTAGAACATTGCCCTCGACGAGTGTTAGTTGGCAGAATAGTGGCTTTTTTAGCAATATTGAAAAGTTCTTTGAAATGGTCCTCGTTTCTAAATTCAATAATTCGTTGCTTGGCAAGTTTTATTTGCGAAATGCAGTAATTTATATGTAAATGCTTTAACTGTAATATTTGAAACAGTACATCAGTGCAACTAAAAATTTGTTTATAAATATGCGTTAAAAGGCAAAATTCGAAATCATTAAAATGCTTTAGAAATCCTTTTGCACCATTAATAGATTCTGTTCCAGAACTTTAGTCATTAATAATAGTTTCAAATACTATAATTAAATTGTCCCATTCATTAGCCACTAAGTTTAAAATTTTAGACCGTGTATACCATCGCGTTTCTACAGCTCGCGGAATTCTTTTACCTACTATCTGATTAAGCACAAAAGACCGTTTTGGTGATTGGTGGAAATAATTTGGTATTCCTAATAAAGTGGCAAAAAATATACGACTTTGGGTAATCAGTTTTGTTCCCTGTTGTAAAACTAGATTTAATCTGTGGGCGCAACAATGAGTAAACATAGCTAAAGGAGCAATAGATCTAACTTTTGTTTGAAGCCCATTTATTTCACCTGCCATAACACTAGCCCCATCGTAACACTGCGCGACCAATTTATTTTTAAAGTCATAAGGCTCTAAGCTGTTGTGTATTAAATGAAAAAGGCTCTCTGCTGTTCTATTATCGCTAACGTCAAAAAATTCTAAAAATCTTTCTTTTAAAGATCCGTTGGTCACATACCTAACTGTTATCGAACACTGTGACTTTTCTGTTATATCAGTACTATCCGCAATTACGCCAAAAAAACAACAATCGGTGTCATTGATTTCTTTTTTTATATATTCTTGAATATAGTCATGTATGCAATCAATTAGTTCATTTTGTATAGTCTTAGATTGTCCCGTAAAAATATTACTAAATTTAGCACAATGTTCAGTAAGTTCGGCATTTCTTTTTATTAAGCATGCAAATATTTCCGTAAAATTGCCACGGTTAAAAGAATCTGTTGTTTCATTATGACCTCGAAATGCCAAGTCCTGTTTACCCAAAGTAATAGTAACATCAATTAAATAATTTAATAATAAACGGTTTTTTCGAACATTTTCATTATAAACAATTTTATTAAGACTTGCATTTTCTTGTAGTGCATCCGCAATAGTCGCCCTATTTTGCTCCAGTCTTGTAAGTGCTACCGAATTTTTAATATGCTCTCTTGAACTTTCATGCGATTTTACTGCTCGTGTAAAATTTTTTAAATCCGAATATCCTCCCCCTGAACTCCAATTATTTTTGACGCAACCTAATAAAATACAAGGCCAACAATATAAGCTTTCTTTATAAATACTTCCGCATAGCCACCTATAAGTTTCGTACCAAGATATTTGAAAAGTTCTTGAATATTTTTTACCTTGCCTCTTATCGTTAAATATTGCTAAAATTTTCGGCGTCGGACGGCTACCTAATATCTGTTTCTTTTCAGTTTCGCTTCTTCTTAAAAAAGGCGTTTCAATTAATGAAGCAAAAATGTCGTGAATAGGATTCATTTCAAAAGCAAATACAAAAAATGGAACGGTCAACGTACCAAATCAAAACAAAACAAAAACTTACTCACGCGTATTTATTCACCTTAAAAGACAGAACGCCCTCAATCAGCGATTATCGCAATCTATTTCCTATTTCTTTCTCAGCCGCACGCACCACGTAAAAAGAAGCCGTTGGAATATTTCGCTAGTCATGTGATTTAAATAACCAATAAAAGCATATCCAAGATACAGATTTATCGCCTCAAGAATGCAATAGAAAACGCGTGCATCGGCAATCGCCATCCCGCTCTGTCGTAATCAGGTGACTCGCCGGCATCGGCACCGGCCGTTGATAAATAGGTCAGAAGTCGAAACTTTCCAAGCTAAAATTATTTCGCCTCATTCGAGAGCACTTTCTTTAGGAATGGGTTTTTGCACGGTCGGTTTTTTGATGTGGTAAGAATTTATTTTCTAAAATATTTATTATGGGATTATATTTTGTTTTTTTTTAATGTTATTATGTTGTAAAACTGTTAAAAAGTATATTTCTAATTGGTAATAGATAAAAAGTTATATAAAAAAATTCTCTTTTCCTTTATTTTGGGGGTGAGGCGCGGCCTCAGAGGCCTACCCTGACGAGCCGCCACTGCATGTTACCATTAAATTTAAAAAAGTTCAGTGGCGGCACGTGGGATTTGAGTTTGGCGGTGCATCAGAAGGTAAATAGCGCTGCAGGCGAAAATTTTTCGGGGTGCCACGCCCAAAATAACTAATTTGTTACCTTTTTGTTTTTTTTAATAGAAAAAATTACTAGTTACATCCGTTATATACCATTTAACTACTTGCTAAATTAGTAAAAAATTAAACATAAAAAAATTAATAATAATCTTGAGTTCCTTGGGACAATTTATTCGCCTTTTATATCTAGTTACTTATGTGTTTGTAAATCAAATCGATTCTTCTATTCTTGTGTTGGGGTGAATTTTTTGAGGTATTTCTACATATGCGATAACGTGTGCATATATACCATTTTTACAAAGTAATAAACAACATAAAAACCTCGATAAAAACTTACCAGAATAATTAGTCGTAATGAATAAGTAATATACTCCAAAACTATATACAGTAAAAGGAAGAATATTTTACACTGAACTGCGGTATTTGAAATCTAGTCTTCGTTCTGCCTTACTGGCGAAAAGGCCAATGACTCGTTTATTAAAGTCTTCAATATTATTAAGAAACACTTCATTCACAAGGCACTTAGTCTTTCTTCTTTCATAGAGTTGCGCAAAAAAGTTTTTAGTCTTTTTAACATAGAGAAGCATCTTTCAGCTTCAGAGGTTGACATAGGTGTTGTCACTAAAACTTCCAATAACTTAATAGTTTCTTGAAAAGTGCACCTTATATCTCCCTGTAAAACCAACGGTAAAAGAGGAACGGCTTCAAAAAGGGTTTGCAATTCTTCTCTTTCATAAAGTAGTTCTGTTTTTAGACGACTTTTCTCTAAAAATGGATAAAACTTAACTGTATCAAAGAGCAATTTGTCGGGAATTTTTTTTTGGTATTCGATAAAATGTACTTTCATAAATAATGCGGTAGCTGTCAGATGTCCTGTAAAAGTAAACCGACCCTTAATCTGTTTTATGGAATCGCAAACTTCCAAGGTTTCAATTTTTTTATTTGTTGAAATAGATAGATTGGAACGAGGATAACGTCGCCTTTTTTGAGTAACATTTTCATCTTCGTTTTCTAAAAGCTCCAAGCCTATTTGGTCAATAATTGTGTCCATTTCATCAGGAACTTTTTGCATTGCGTTTTCGAAATTTTGTAGATCTTGTTTAGCCTTGATAGGGTCGGTATTACTCATCTGCAGTTGCTTAAAAATTATTTCGATATGTGGCATGATTTTATCAACCAAAATATAAAATCTTTGTTCTGCAATCTAAGTTTATATGCACCAGCTTGTTCAATCGTTGAATTCAATTTAATATTTTTGTCGTTCTCTAAAATATCCATAACGTGTATCGGCTTATTTCGGTATTCATAAACTGTTTTCTTTGAGGTGACGTAGAAATAAAAAAGAATAAATTCCAGTCAGATGATCAAAAAAATCCGAACCGATGCATTAATTGAACCTGCACTGCTCATTATAAGGTTAATCTGATGAGCATAGTAATGCACACAATTTGCTAAAGAATATTTATCTTTAATTATTTTTTGTACCCCATTTACTCCTCCGCTCATAACTGTCGCTCCATCATAGCTTTGCGCTATTAACTTATTGGGTGTGTCACTAATTAAAGGATACATTTCATTTAAAATGCAATTTGCTATTGAAATGGCATTGTGTCCGGGAGGATTTACAAATATCCAAAATCTTTCTACTGGCTTACTGGAGACAATGTATCGTAAAATAATGACTAATTGAAATTGGTTGGCGACATCGGTAGTTTTGTCGGCTATTACCGCTGCATAATCCGCTTTTTTAATTTCTTAAGTCACTTCTTCATGGTAAACGGTAATCATGCAGTCCAAAAATTCGTTCTGTATCGTCTTAGAGGTCCCTTTAAATGCTGTTGCCTTGCAATTCTCAGAACACTCCTTTATTTCCGGATTCTTCGGTTTCATCATGACCTCTCAATGCTAATTCTAATGCACCACAAAATTTAATACAGTTGATAATGATGTTTAAAATATATCTGTTTTTATCAACGTGATTGTTGTGCCTAATAATATTTTGTCTATAAGCCGAACTTAATTGGGTCATTATATTTGATTTTCCGAGCAAAGAAAAACAAAATATTATATATATGTACCTTGCTATTTTCATGCGTTTTAATTTTCTCATAAATATGCACTAAATCAGTAACCCCATGCCTTGTCCATGAAGATTCAACACAAACGAAACAAAAAAATGCATTTTTTTGATCGCAACCACAAATCCAGTTATTTTTCGAATACATATTTCGATTAAACTTCCTTAAACGGCCTTTGAAGCTTGATGAACAGAGGTTGAAGCCTTCTGCGTTTTGGTTAGATCTAAATCGGGAAGAGGTCTTCCAAGCTCCTTGATTCGAATTTTTTCCTCGAGCGACCGCGTAGAAAAAGGTTTCACTAATAGACTGTTTATTTTATTAATTTTGCCTCGAACGAATTGAAAACAATAGGTACCTAGGTATTTAATTAAATTAATTAAACTTTAAAAAACTCGCAAAATGTTCAACGTATGTGTACCGACGCCAACATCTCACTAAAATAAAATATGTCAAACCTTACCGAGCCGCTCAATCAGGCGGCCCCGTTTATACGAATTTTCACAGTGATTTTTGCAAGCACAGCGTGACCTCGCGTAATCTTTTCCAATATATTCCAGCAGGGCCGTTTAGCGATGTGCTCGGACAGTCGGACGGCAGATTAGTGATGTAATGATTCGAATTAAAATACTCGTTGAATCCGGGTATTGAGATACTCTCTTCCACATATCTTTCTTTTATGGTTAAATTTGTATTATTTATTATTCTGCACCTAAAGTTGATATTGAGATATCAGCTTTTGGTATGTTAATTACAAGTTACATTAATTATTAACTCTCACACATTGACCGTACTCACAGCATAGATTACTAATTCTTTCTTTACTCTAATTCCTACTTCGAATTTCGACGTTTGACATCGCATTGTGCATTCGTGGAATCGGCAGTTCAGAACCCGCCGATATCATTCGATTTCAGTTCCGCAGCTGACGATTCGGAAGCATAAAAATAAAAATTGGGTACTGCCTAAACACATTCATAACGTGTGATTTCGAAATCGGATGATTAATCCAAGTATTCTGTTAATTCGATTCCGTATAATCCGATTCTTTAAATAATCCGAATATTTACATCACTACAGCCGATCACGGCTGCAGACGGAGAAACTTTATCTGTTGTTCTAGGAATAATAGGTACGACGTTTTTTTTTCTTCGGGACCAAACTACATAATAAGAAATAATTTATGAAGTATTTTGGTTCGACATAAGTGTAGGTAGTAGGCTTATACTTTTTAATATTTGCACCTCAGTGTTCGTCTAATATGTGTACTGTATACCTAGTAGTTTTATGTTTTAATTTGTAGTGGCCATATAGTTATATGGTCTGATGATAACCGTAAGGTCTAAACACGTGTCACAAAATAGATTTTAAAGTAAAAACTGAGACTAGTTTATTCTTTTATTTGAATTCTTATAATCAGGCCTTTTAGAGAAATATGGACGATTTTTTTGAATTAACCTTGTGTTATTTTTGTAGGTTCGTCGGACAAATACTTACACATAAATCGAAAAAGAAGAAACTGTTTAAATGTCTGCATTGTCCTTACCAGTCAGATTATAAGGGTGCCATAAAGAGGCATTCTGGTCTGTATAAGAAGCCACACGAAATTGTCAGACACGAATGCCCAGACTGCTCCTATAAAACGGATCGGAAAGAGAACCTCAAAAGACATGCTGTTGCTCGTCATAGTGAAAAAATGCAATTGGAAGTGTTCAAGTGTCTGATATGTTATTATAAGACTCCTTTGAAAGAAAGGTTAAAACGCCATCAAAGAGTACATCAGCAGAAACATGGACTACAAACAAAAATTGATACTTGGTACTTTTGTTTCTTGTGCCCTTTTAAGACTGCTCGCAAATGTAACTTACAAAGGCACCTCCGCCTGCAACATAGAAGTGATGATCAAGTTGAATGGTTTAAGTGCCCAAAATGCTCGTTTACGACCAAGAATAAAGAATCTTTTAAAAATCATAAATTGTCACACGAAGATTTCAGAGAGATTTTGCAATGTCCAGACTGTGACTATAAAACTTTTCAAAACCTTTTGATGCGAAAACATCAGCTTAAGCACCAAGAGAAAGAAAAAGAGAGTTGGTTGCGATGTCCGAAATGTCCACACATAACATTATACAAAACCGGCATGAAACGGCACGCGATAACCCACAAATCCGCCATGGAAATCGAATGGTTTTATTGTTCAGTATGTGATTTTAAAACGGCATTCAAAGATGTCTTAAAAAAACATCAGTTAACGCACAAGAAGCCAGATGAGATCGAGTGGTTCATGTGCAACGATTGTTCCTTTAAAACGTGCTATAAAGGAAGTCTAAGAGTTCACGCGAGACGACACAGGATTGACAGGAATAAAAATGGCTATGGTGGTTGAAGTAAATACACTGAAACTTCTAGACAAACTTGTATTATAATTTTTAAAAAATATCTCCAGTAGTATAGTGAAAATCAGATTTCAGTTTATGCCTAAGCTATATGTGCGAGTTGTTAGACAAGTCAGATTGATATTTTAGGGGCGTTCGCTTGTTTTGTTTCTAACAACCGAAGACCTCGTAACAAAAAACTTCAAGGGTTTTGTAATGGCTCCTGTTTCTATATAATCAGTGGGCGGTTTGTCATAAGGGGCTGAAGGGCCGTGGCACTACCACCAAATATGCCGGCCACTGAAAATATTTTTTTTAAATAGTTTTGATTTCAATAATTTTCCGATCAAATGACTAAACAATAATGAATAAATTACTTATTATGTAGTTTGGTCCCGACGAAAAAAACACGCGTCGTACCTATTATTCCTAGAACAACATATAAACTCCGTCTGCTGTCGTGGTCTGTTAAACGGCCCTGCTGGAATATATTGGAAAAGATTATGCTGTGCATGCATAAATCACTGTGAAAATTAGTATAAACGGGGCCGCCTGATTGAGCGGCTCGGTAAGGTTTTGCATATTTTATTTTAGTGAGATGTTGGCGTTTCGCGTAATTGCATCGCAGCGGGACCCTTACGTATAAGTTGAACATTTTCCGAATTTTTTAAAGTTTAATTAATTTAATTAAATACCTAGGTACCTATTGTTTTCAATTCGTTCGAGGCAAAATTAATAAAATAAACAGTCTATTAGTGAAATCTTTTTCTACGCGGAGGAGGACCTCTCCCCGATTTAGATCTAACCAAAACGCAATAGGCTTCCACCTCTAGTTCATCAAGCTTCAAAGGCCATGTAAGGAAGTTTAATCGAAATATGTATTCGAAAAATAACAGGATTTGTGGATGCGATCAAAAAAATGCATTTTTTTGTTTCGGTTGTGTTTTGTGAAATGTTCAATGACATTTCGCAATATATTGTGCACCACTCTAGGTACAATTATCATGTTGAAATACAAAGTTGTCTCCAAAAACTGACCTCACAGAAGGTAACATAATGTTTTCTAGTATATTGCAGTAAACATCTGCATTAAGCCTTTCTTCAATCACTGCACGCACTCCTGGACCCCTGATTCTTATCCAACCCCAAACGTTTACAGAAAAACGGCCACTCTGGTTTATTTTCCGTGTATATCTCTCACCATACCTCGGCTGAGGGGAAGGGGTTGAAACGAGGGGTTAAATGGTAAAAAATAATGTTTTTTTTTGTAAATGATCATGTCCTTTCATTGGTCTTTGGTTATATAGAATTTTAATAATAAGCCCTCTGTGATACTCCTAGTATACAGATCTCAAATAAAGAACGTTTTTGATATTTAATAGTAACTTTAATAATGTTGAGGGGTAGAAAAGGAGGGTTGAAATTTAACCCTTTCTAAAAAAAATGCAATGTAAGGCATAAACTAGGACGTTTTTCCGCTTTTATTATGGACGTTATTTCACTGTTTTTTCAACTGTTATATCTGTTTAATAATATTCAGGGTTTAATTTAGATTTATGGTTTTCAAATTTGCAAATTCCAACCTCCGATTTTTAAGATTTGTATTAGTAATGCCATAAACATTTGCTGGAGATTTAGACAGCTTTTTAATAAGTATATTCGTATGTATTTTTGCATTTCTAGTTGTATTTTTCGGTTTATTTGCCTAGAATAATATTGCATCAATAATACATTATTTGTTTCAGTTACCAATAAACGACATATTTATTATAAAATGAATGTTTTATTTTTGCTACAATTTTAGAACCCGATTTAAATAGAACTGCATTGGTGCGGGCAATTTTCTAACAGATGTCACGACGTGATGGTGCAGACCGGTTAAATCTGACGCGTGAAGGTCATTGAAATTAAACGATAAATTTGATAGTCTCGCATATTTCGGTCTAGTTTTATCTGGGGTAATAGTTCAGGAGAAAGAGTAAAATGGGTCATTTTTGTCCCAATTACTTTTGGTGACGATGGTACATGAGGTGTTATTCATATAATTTACGGCTTTAATGATGCTTACCGACGAACCTGGGCTAGCTAACCTAATGGAATGAGTTCACTTAGCGAAATAGACTTGATCAAAAAATCCTGGTTGTAATAACGATTTAATTTTTCTCCTCACTTTTGTTAAAAAAAAAGTCTAAAACAAAAGTCATCGGACGAAGCAGAAATCAAAACACATATTCTTTGCAATGAAACTCAACCATTCTAAAGTAACAAACCTCGTTTATATGCGCCGAAATAAACTTATATATTATTGAACGTGATTGACCAATACGACGCATGGCTCAAAACAAGGCAATAACGTATATCCCAATACACAAGTGGCTTGAGATAAAGAAATGTAGTAGCCATGCCAAATCATTTTACTGCGGCGAGACATTATTTCAAACTAGAAAAGACGTAATTAATTATCAAACCAATCCGTAGCTGTAAAGCATGATACTCAATTGAAATTAACAAATTTGTTTCCATCCTTTTAAGTCAAACTTTATTTTTCCTTGTTTTATTAGAAATATAGGTTATAAATGGTTATATTTAGTTCCAACGTCAAAATTATCCCCAATTTTTGTACCATACATGTGTACTTCATTTTTAAGTTTCGTTTTTGTAGGTTAGTTGTTACGTTAAACATTAATGTTCCAATGTCAATTCCAATCCATGTTTTTGGCACTGCACTTCGCAACTTGCCAGCACTTTACGATAGAGCTCTCAGATTGTTGGGAACTGTTACCCCTGGGAACTCTGGAACTTCATTTCCCTTCCTGTGAGTGTGTACTTATAGGAGTATTATTATATACTGTTGTATGTTCCCTATGCTTCACTACAGCGGAGTTATAGAGCACAAAAAGTTATAATCTTAATCAGTGGTCGTGGGTTCAATTTCAGACTGGCGTTTTTTGTTTTTTTTTTATCAAAACCTATAATTTTGTATGTAACCGTGTTTTAAATATCGTACTGAATTTTTGGTTAGTTCTCGTTAGGCGTTTAGGTTGGAGCTGATGTACAAAAAAAATTATCTAAACAAATCGCCGCAAGTAGTGCTACAGTCATAAATTGATTTGAGAATAAATAGTTCTTTAAAGCACTGCTTAGTTTCGTCAGTGAACTCTATATTACATAATTATAGAGTTCACTGGGATCCATAAATTCCTTGGACGGGGCCGGCAAAGTTACTTGCATCACCAGAGTTTCTTGGATGCATAACATTCATTTTCACTGGAACGCAGACGATATTTTTCTACATTTTCCTTTAGGTAAAAAATACGATTGGTTTATTTAAAATGTTAAAAATTGAGATGAGAAGATATTTTTAGTAGCTTTTTGAAGTAAAGAAATTTATAACAAAATGGGATTTCAGAAACAGCGGTACTATTCCGCTCAGCTAATACCACGACCGGCACTGAATTACGTCATAATAACGGCTTCTATCTAAAACATGTCCTGTAGCCCAGCAGACACAATGTTTTATCAACATTTAGCTGCAGGGGTGGGCCTGGCTACGCTACTCCCTGGCCGCAGATTAATATTATATGTATACATTAATATTTATATTTTCGTCATCGTGTAAATAAATATAAGAACGTTTTGATTCAAATATTTTATAAATCTTTAAAAATTAGCAATAGTATGCGTAGAAATCTTGGTAATTACGAAGTAACCAAAGTTGTGCGACAGTCATCCAGCAAACTACTTCAATTGAATTTGCCTGTCCAAAAAAATCCAAATTGACAATACTTATACATTCCCCGTAACGTCATCAACGTCAAAATAAAAGAGATTTATTTGTTTATATGTATACATATTTTTTCCTAGAAAATGGAATTTACTGTACAGATTTTAGGTAGTATGGAAGAAAATTGTTTTGCGTGTTTAGGAACAGAAGGCTTAACAAGAAATGTAATCGAAAACGAGGATATCCCGAAACTTTTTATGAAAAATTTCAAGTTAGAGGTTAGATTTCTGGACACGTCTACACAGTTTATTTTTTTACTAATAAATAAATTTTAGTTGGAAATTACTGAAGGTTTTCCCAAGTATTTGTGCTCTGTTTGTGAAAAGAAACTACATGAAGCTGTGGGGTTTTTGACTCAGGTCCGAAATTGTATCCAGTGCTTTGAAGATTTTAAAAAATCGAAAGATGGCGAAGAGGTAATAAACTAAATTATCTTTCTAAAAAATACTTTTTTTAAAGACATGTTTGGTACTACAAAGAGAAAGATTACTCTGTAAATTTTAGGTCGAGGTTAAAGAAGAAGAGAATATTTCTTTAAATTTTCAACCTGAGGATGACGAAACTGGCAACGAGGATAATTTTGCAAATTTTAGCAATAATGAGAGTAACTCAGATTCTGATTCTGACAATGAACCACTAATAAAATTTGTGCCTATGAAGAAGAGAAAAAAGAAGAACACTTTCAATCCTAAATTGAAAAGAATTCCTCTAAAGGGTGTGGAAGAGGCAATGGAAGAATATAGAGAGAAATGTAAGGAAAATTCAAATTGTGTTCTGTGCGATTTTAAAGGGTTGAATGTAAGAAATTTATCTTGCCACATGATATTTAAACACAAGTAAGTATCGGTAGGTAATCTTGTTCAACAATTAAATATAAGAAAATATTCTTTTATGTAATTGGGGTAATTGAACTGTTTTAAAATATGGGATTTTTTTTGTATGATATTTTAGGGAAGAAAAAAACCATTGGTGTTTAAGATGCAATATGATGGTAGAGGATATTGAAAATCATAAAAAAACTCACACAAATAAGATATGGTGTAAATTTTGTAAAAAGGATGTTACTCGGTGTCATTATATGGAACATTTAAAAAGTCATGCAGGTATGTAAAGTGTAGCAGTGAACTTAAAATAGATTGGATTTTTGAAGAATTCATTATGATTATCACGAAAATTAATTTTAGGACTGGAATTCACTTGTGAAGTGTGTTCTAAAAGATTCATATCTCAAAAATCGCTTGACGAACACATGGCTCGACATAAACAGCAAAAGCCCTTCCAGTGCGAAGTTTGTAATAAAGCTTTTAAATTATTTAAAAGGTATGCCAAATAGTTTTGTACATAAATTTACATAGGTACGTACAATATAAAACTAAAATTTCTGAGGAATCTTGGAATTTTGACAAACCCTTATTCATGTGTAAGTCAGTGGTTAATAATTTATGAATATGTAAACAAATCTAACATTTAAAACAACATTGTGATCACTTTATATAAAATGAGTTGCTGCCCAAAATTTGGTTTCACATTTTGTTGTTAGAACCTCAAAATTTCAAATAAACGATAAATGAGAAGTAAATAAACTTAAAAATATGAAGGCCAACCTACAATAGAATTTTCTGGTATTATTGCAATTTTTAAAAAGTACTTTTACTCACTTGTTAACAATGGTTCTCAGACTCAGGGATAAAAACCTGGTGTGGGAGGTGTCATTTCAGTAAACCGTGTTTTTCAGCCTTTTGGCGGACATATCACGGCTATTAGAGGTAGCACATTTACATGTCCAAAATAACATTATTTTCCCCATAACTTCTGTAATTACTGCTTAAAATTTTTAGATACGGGTTTCAGATTCTTGAAACTTTTAATGTCACAATTTATTTTAGAGAAATATTTTTGCAGCTGTTCAAAAAACGTCTAGTATTCCTAACTTTTAATTAGCTTATTTTTTTTAATCAGATTTTTACAGATAAATGTATTGTATATATATATATATATATATATATATATATATATATATATATATATATCATTGGATCATATTTTTGTTAAAAAGAATCTCAGAACTAATCTTAAATACTCTTCTTTTGTTCTGCACTCTTCACTCACTGATCACTATCCTGTAATGTTGAGTGTGTCCTGTCAGCACAATATTCGATCTGATAAAACTTCAGATGCTAAAATTTTCACTTACTCCAAAATCAATTATCAAATTTTAGATGAGCTTTTTAAGGCTGAATCTTGGTTTAGTGTTTTGGAAGCTCAAAATATAGAAACTGCTACACAAAAATTCTTAGAAATAATGGCTGAAATAAAAAATAAATCTAAAATTAAAAAACATTTCAAAATAAACAGCATAAAAATTAAAACCGTGGATTACTAATGTAATAATTAATTCCATTAAAACAAAAGATAAAATGAAAAAAAAACTTTTATTATATCATGATGAAACTAAAAAAAAAACATTCACTGATTATAAAAATAATTTGTATAAAATTATACAAAAACGAAAATATGATTATTATAAAACTGAAATCGAAAATAGTAAGAATGATCTTAAAAAAATATATCATATAATCTCAAACGCAACAAATGAAAATACAACAAAAAATAAATTAAACTTGGAACTCAAAAACAACAATGGAAAGTTTGATGATAATAAGAAGATGGCCACTTTCTGTAACGATTTCTTTACTAACATAGGTTTTAAAATGTACAAAAAAATTAATGCTCCTTCTAGTTTTTCTAGAATTGACTTCACTGCTTTATCATCAATTTTTCTAAAGCCTACCAATTCAAATGAGATAATAAAACAAATTAACACACTAAAGAATAACTGCGCTCCAGGAAGTGATGGCATAACTACAAAAATCGTTAAAGATTTTCACATATATTTAATAAATCCAGTAGTTCATATAATTAATTTAATTTTTAAAACAGGCATAGTTCCAAGTTGTTTTAAAATTGCTATCATAACACCCGTCCATAAAGCTGGAGACAAGTCTGATATAAATAACTACCGTCCAATAAGTGTTATCAACACATTTGCTAAAATCTTTGAAAAATGTCTTAAAGATCGCCTGGTCAGCTTTCTTCAACAAAATAATATCATATCTCAACGTCAATTTGGATTTATGAACGGTTTGAGCACTACCGATGCAATTTGTGAATTAACCAACAGCATAACTTCCAACCTTGACAGTAGCAATAAGTGCATTGCTGTGTTTTTGGACCTCGCCAAGACGTTTGATATGGTGCCTCATGGCTCTCTCCTTAACGTTTTGGGTTTGTATGGGGTCAGGGGCACCGCGTTAAGCGTCTTCGAGAGTTACTTAAGCGGTCGAACACAGATTGTCAAAATTAATGATGTTTGCAGCGATCCACTTAACATTACAATGGGAATACCTCAAGGCACTGTATTGGGACCCATACTTTTCATCACTTACATCAACTCATTAACTAGTATTGACATTGACAATGGCTCATTATTGTCTTATGCTGACGATACTGTAGTTCTGTTTTCAGGATCATCATGGACTTCTGTTCGTGATTTTGCCATTCAAGGTATGGGCAAAATTAAAAATTGGTTAGACACATTTAAGCTAACTTTAAATACCTCAAAGACGAATTACATAGCCTTTTCCATCACAGCAGCCAATCGTCCACACTTCCGAAGCATTCATATTGACAACTTTGATGGTGATATTCTAGAGGTTGAATATACAAAATACTTGGGTGTAATTATTGACTGTAATCTCAGATGGGATCATCATGTACTTAGAATTACAAAAAATATAAAGAAACTAGTGTACAAATTTTATGTTTTGAGAGAGATATTAAGTAAAAAGTTGTTGTTGTGTGTGTATAAAGCCCTTATTGAATCTTTAATTCGATATGGTATAGTGGTGTGGGGTGGTCTGTATCAAAATTCCTTAAAGCCTTTAAATGTAGTTCAAAATTATATTCTTAAGATTATATTTCGAAAAAATAGGCGATATACTACCAGGCTTTTATATTCAGAGGACATATTGGATGTGAGAGGATTATATTGTCTGTCAACATTCTAATTTATTAAAAAATCTACTATATTTAAACAAACTATAAACCTCATCTATGAAACTAGGTCTAAGGTCAGTGAACAATTGGAGATGCCAGTAAACAATAGATCAAAAAAATTGAGATCTTTCTCTTATTTAGGTCCCAAAATGTATAACTTGCTTCCCCTAGAATTGAGATCCCTGCCAAGACTGAAAAAATTCAATAATAGTTGTAGGATTTTTATTTTTAAATATTTACATAAATTTAAAGCTCTACTTCAATAGGATAACATCTATATTTATAAGGTTTGCTAAAATAAGAAATTATATTTGTTGTTGATGTAATTTTTAAATTTTTATTTGTACAGCTTTAGCATGAGGTTAACTGTATTCTCAATATAAATTCAAAGATAATACTTGTGTACATACAAGTGTTCATTCACTTAGGTGCAATTTCCAGTTATTAGGCTCCTATTTAGATTATATTTATTACAATATGTATGACATTTGTTACCTTATGTTTAATAATAATAATAATAATAATAATAATAATAATAATACTGACTTCAGTAAACCCTTCCATAAAGTAAACCATAACATCCTTCTTTCAAAGTTCTCTAGTTATGGTGTTTCTGGATCTTTACTTTCATGGATGAAATCTTACCTTACTAACAGAATGCAGCAAGTCAAGATTGATGGCTATCTATCTTCATGTTTCCATGCATCTTCCGGGGTACCTCAAGGCTCTCACTTGGGTCCCCTTCTTTTTAGCTTATTTATCAACGATTTAGGATCCTTGCTCTCAAGTTTTCTGCTTTTTGTTAATGATATGAAATTGTATCGTCGGGTGACGTCCACTCACGACATGATTATTCTACAAAATGATCTTAATATTGTATATGATTGGTGTCAGCTTAATGACATGTCCCTCAACATTAACAAGTGTTGATATATAAGATTCAGTAGACTCATCAATAAAGATCCTTTTCAGTAATACTTAAATAACCTCTCTTTATCTGAAGTTTCTGTTATAAAAGATCTTGGCGTATATTTAGATACTCAGTTAACGTTTACTGAACATTTTGAAGTGGTCATTGGTAGGGCTAATAAAATGTTGGGCTTTATTAAGAGAGCTACTAGAGACTTTACAAGTATATGCGCTATCAAAATTCTGTATACATCACTAGTCAGATCCGTTCTTGAGTCTTCAAGCATAGTTTGGTCACCTTCTATCAGACTGACATCAATAGGCTCGAGAATGTGCAACATAAGTTTATAAAATTTGCAAGGTACAAACTTTTCCAGAGTTGTGTGTGTCTCAGTGATGACCAAACTATGACTTACTTAGACTTAGACAAGTTTTTCGTCGTGTTAAGATTGAGTGAATGTGTCATATTTCTGTTCGGGTTATTCTGCTTAAAGTGCTAGCTAGAATTGACGAAAAATTCTCGGGTTTCTTGCCGTTGTTTGGAATTAATGTTGCCCATCGAATTTTGTTCTATAAATTGCAATCTAAGAGCTATTATTGTAATTACGATAATTTGTGTATATCCATTGATATTTTTTGCTCATCAAAGTTCTTAAAAATTTGTACAAAAACCTCGGTATTCGGATCACTGAATTGTAAACAACTCTTCGTCCTTGGGGAGTTTTCGCGCTGCACGTCGCTATTGCATTTTGACAACGGAAAATGGGTAAATTGATGTGCAAAGCTTGTAATAAAGTTATTGGTAAAACTTCATATAAAATTGGTTGTGCAGGGGGCTGTAATTCTTGGTTCCTTGCAGCATGTTTGGAACAAGCTGCAGAACAGAAAAACTCCGATTGTATTCATGAATCCAGCAAGGTTAGGACTGAGAGTGTAAACAATGGACCTGAAGAAAGTGAAAATACAAACCTTCTAAAAATCCTGGTAAAAGAACTACAGAGTAAAAACAAAATTTTAGAGGAAAACGGGCAATTACTGCGAGAGAAGGTAAAATATCTTGAGAAAAAATTGAAAATCTTTGAAAATTCGGAAAAACAAATTGTTCCTTCAGAGCCATCTATTGTGATGACAAGGAAGGTCGATAACTCAATATCTCAAACCGAAATCTTAAGTTCTGAAAATACAAAATTGCTAGTGGCGCCATCTATCGCAACACATAATAAAATTGAGAAAAATCCTCCAAACGAATCCGAAATCGTAAATCCGGAAAATATTAGAGATGTACCAACAATCATTATTCAGAAGATTGGAGAAAAAGAACATACAGCTGCAACAGATTCCGTTCTCGGATCTACAAGTAACGACAACACCACGAATCGAGAGACTGATTGGATAGAGGTTAGAAATAAGAAGTTGAACAAAAACAAACCAAGACTTAGTAATAGTATTAATGGTCGATCAGAACCACTAAAGGGTTCCAATGAAAATGTTACGACTCTCAAACCAGCAGTAAGGGTAACTTTTTTGTTTTTGTCGGGTCTGGCTTTGGACATGACCTCTGAAAACATTATAGCCTTCTTACAGGACCAGAATTTAGACTGTGGCTGCCACGCCGAAAAAATGAAGACAAAAAAAGACAAATATTATAGTTCTTTCAAACTTTCTGTTCCATGCGATAGGGCAGAAAAATATCTGAATCCAAACATTTGGCCAAAAGGCATAATTATTAACCATTTTCGGAACATCCAGCGCCAGAACAGGGCAACAACAAACCGTCTTCCCAGAGGGAAATAGAAGTTCTTCATCTTAATATCCAATCATTACGAAGAAAGCTGGATGAGCTAGAAGCATTTCTCGCTGATAATGAAATTCACTTCATCTGTTTGACTGAACACTGGCTGAAAAGAGAGGAATTGGACACTCTCAGACTACAAGGATATAAACTTGGAGGGTTTTCCTCAAGACAATCCAGGGGTGGCAGAACTGCAATATTTGTTAGAGACTACTTGGATATTAGTGACATAAAGGTGGATTATGATTTTAATATTGATAAATGTATTGAGTATTGTTTTGTACACAGCAAAAAACTTAAATTTCTCTCCTTCGGGATCTTTTGACACCTTTTTAACATCGGTAGAGGGAATATTAACAACAATAGGTACAAACAAACAAATTATAATGATGGGCGACTATAATGTTCACTTTAACACAACAAATGCTGATACTTTGCAACTCTGTGACCTCATGAACAGCTTTGGTCTAGAGAAAATGATTCATGAGCCAATCCGGGGGAGGTTCTGTCTGGATAATGTGTTTGCTGCAACTGATTTGGGGGTACGAGACTGTGGTGTGGTTGATCTTAGGATTTCAGACCACAAAGATCAACTTGCACGAATTCTTTTGAGTGTGGCAGAGAATTGTGTACATAGCATGAGAGTTTACAGACCTATAACACAAAGGGGTCTATTTCTTTTTCATAATAGGCTGGCTGGTGAGTCTTGGAACTTTATAGGAGCACCAGACTTGAATCCCAATGAGAAGTTTAATACATTTCTATCAATTTTGGAGGATGCTTACTTCTCCTCATTCCCAGAGAAAGTATTCAAAGTGAGGTCGGACCAAGGCAATAACATTACCTGGATTAATGACGAACTGATGGCCATGCGTGAGCAACTTAACTTCTTGAGGGAATATAGTGAGCAGTATGGTAATGTAGGTAAGGAGCATTATAAGCGTTACAGGGCAATATATAAAAATAAAATCAGGGAAGCAAAAATACTCACCAATGACAAAATCATAGGCAGTGCTAGTAATCCAACTAAAAGTATATGGAATATTATAAAAGGTCAAAAGACCCATAATAATCCCAAAAACATAACAACTCTATCACCAGATGATTTTAATAACTATTTTTCTGAGATGGCTGAAAATATTGTTCGGGATATTCCAGATATTGGTTTTAATCCGCTGGACAATTTTACACCTATATTGGTACAGAACCCATTCTCATTTCGGGACATGACATTTAATGAGGTCCGCGATGTGATTGATAGCTTGAAAAATAAAAGCAGTAGGGATATATTTGGCCTCAGTGTTAAATTAATAAAAACAGTTAAAAATATTATTTTAGCCCCCCTAACAAAGTTAATTAACATATGTTTTAAATTTAGTATTTTTCCAGATAATCTAAAAAGAGCTGTAATCACTCCAATTTTCAAAAAGGGCGACCCTAACTTGCCAGAAAATTATAGACCAATTTCCCTGCTGCCAGTTGTCTCAAAGGTATTTGAAAAATGTATGGCCTTAAGAATAACTGCATTTTTTGAGACAAATGAACTGTTTTCTAAGCAGCAATTTGGTTTTCGAAAGGGTAAAAGTACTGTACTGGGCATTCTTGACCTCATCTCTTCTATTGTGAGTGCCTTTCATGAGAGGCAATACAACACAGTCCTCTTCTGTGATCTTAGCAAGGCCTTTGACTGTGTTAGCCATAGCATTCTCTTACAAAAACTTTGTGCTTACAATTTTAGCGATAGTAGCATAGAATTAGGAGAGTCCTACCTTGCGAACAGGAGTCAGGTGGTGAAGTGTGATGGAGTGACATCGGCGGAGAGAGGTATCAACATTGGTGTTCCGCAGGGCTCAATTTTAGGTCCTGTTCTATTTCTCATCTACATCAATGACTTACCTATTAATGATAGCATAGTACGATACATCCTCTTTGCTGATGACACGACTATCTCGGTTGCAAGAAGTACATTAGAGGATTCTTTAATTGGTTCTGTGGCTGCACAGTCTGAGGCCGAGCATTGGTTTGATGCAAATCGGCTTCTACTCAATAAGGAGAAAACAAAAAAAATGGTGTTTGCAATGCGTGATCTGGATGAGTGTGGGGATGTTGTGCCTGAGGCAAAATTTCTGGGTGTCACCTTAGATCCACGACTTCAGTGGGGTCCGCATATGGACAATATTGCTGGAAAGTTGGCACGGGGCATATATGTGCTGAGAAGCCTCTCAACATGTGTGTCCTTGCCTGTTCTACGAACAGCCTATTTTGCGGTATTTCACTCTCACTTGTCTTATGCAATACTAGCTTGGGGACATTTCTCAGGGGCTCAAAGGGTATTCGCTCTGCAAAGAAGGGCAGTGAGAATCATTGCTCGTCTTGGCTACAGGGATGACTGTAGAGATGCATTTGCATCTCTGGGAATACTTACCTTGCCATCTCTATATATCCTGAAAAACCTAGCATTTGCTAAAAGAAATATTGATATATTTCAAACGAATAGAGACCTTCATAACCATCATACCCGAGGGAGAGATCATTTGGTTGCCCAATGCTGGCGATTGAAGAGGTGTCAAGATGGTCCTCGATACTGGTCAATCAAATTCTTTAACTCGGTACCTGAACAGATAAGGAGCCTTCCAGTAAATGCGTTTTTGAAGAAAATTAAAACAATTCTTGTTCAAAAATCATTTTACTCTTTTAGTGAATTTGTAAAATGTAAATATTGAATTCTTTTTAAATGTATGTTTCTGTTTTTTAGCTTTACTTTAAACCGTTTTAATTGTCTTCTAGCGTGTGTTGTGATGTGTAGTGCCTATATGTTAGTATTTTATTCAATTGTACCTCAATTTTGATTTTTAATTTTCACTTTGTATTTTGACGTATGTAAACTGCATTGTATTGACATGAAATGATAATAAATAAATAATGAAAAAAAATGTGCCCAATTAACAGACAGCGAAATTGTACTGTGTTCAAGTCAGAAGATACCGTGGCATTGTGTCTTATGCAAGGAACAACTAAATAAGCCCACTACTGAAACCTCTACCAACGCTACTACATTTCATCGTAACAGTATTGGCATAGCTAGCTGCACATCAATGCCACTGGAGCTGGCAGCTAGGTCATCTATAGCAAATATTAGTGAAAATAGGCGCTTAAGTAACATTGGTGTTTATTCGGGAGTGACAGAGCCTGATTTACCTTTACTTCTGAATAGATCTGATTTTAATTCCAGTGATGCTTGTCTGGCTATAACTCAGCTGCATAAAATAATAATGGAACAAAGCGCCACTATCCAAACAATGCTTCAGGAATTGAGAAAACTCAGCGAGGATAGAAATAGAATTTCGGCACTGGACACTGAGTTGAGGGAAATTCGATCTGAGCTACACAATATTAAAGCCCAGCAAGATAATTTCGTCACCTCCGACATACCTGCGCTGGCTGAGAGTAAAAATACCGAAAGTGTTCTTAAGGAAATGCAAGAGCGTTCTATAAGAGAGAAAAATATAATCGTTCATAACATGGCTGAAAGTTTGTCCAGTAATGCTGAAGCAAGAGTCAACCACGATTGCTCCGAAATAAAAACTATGTTGAACTTAATCAATATTGAATGTGCTTCCTTCAAGACTGTTAGGTTGGGCCGAGTGGGTGATCGACCACGCCCGCTGCGTATTGTTTTCGAATCATCAGATACAGCCAAAAAATGTTTACAAAACAGAAGACAGTTAATAGTGAGTGAATCTGCTCTTCGTATTAGTGCTGACATGACAATCTCTCAGCGTAACCACATAAAAAAACTGCACTCGGAACTCTCTCAAAGAAAGGAAAATGGTGAAAGCGACCTTATTATACGATACTTTCATGGGATTCCAAAAATAATAAAAGACAGATGTCCTCCAAAAAACGGCAACTAATAAGCTGTTACCTCCAGAACGCTGGTGGCATTTCCTCTAAATTAAAGGATCTACGTAGGAAAGCTTGCCTTAGTACTTATGATGTTTTACTTATGGTTGAAACTTGGCTCACCAATGGTCACTCGGCCGATGAGGTCAATATTCCTGGATTCGACATCTATCGAACTGACAGGAACTCTGAAACAAGTTTAAAATCTAGAGGTGGTGGAGTACTTATCGCCATTAGAAACCAGCTTAAATCCAAATAACTCAAGACCACTGTCAAATCCGTTGAGCAATTGTTCTGTTCGTTATCTCAGGGAAACAAAAAATTGATTTTTGGTGCAGTTTATATCCCCCCTAATTCCCCTCATGAGGTTTACAGTGACCATTGCCGGGCTGTGGGTGACATAATCGAGGCGAATCCTGGTCATGCTCTTGTACTGTTTGGTGACTACAACTTCCCTAGTGCCATATGGTCTAATGAAGCTCATAGTGTTAGTGTTAAGTGTTCTCCGCTGTCGGCTGCTAATCTTGTAGGTGACTCTTTTAGCTTTCTTAATTTATTTCAAATGATAAATATTCCTAATAATAATAATATCTTTCTTGACCTGTGCTTTACAAATTTAAATGATATTGTTGTGCAATCCGGTGATGATCTATTGTTAAATACTAGTATCCATCATATTGCTTATTCCTGTGACATTCCTCTCTCGACTTCAAATGAATCATTAAAATATAATTTAGAATATTATGACTTCAAAAATAGCAACTTCCTAGCTTTAAATGATTTTTTTGCTTCAGTCGATTGGGAAATACTGCTTGACAAAAATGATATCGATGAGGCAGTTAATGGGTTTTATAATATAATATACCAGGGTATTTCACAATTTGTACCCATTAAAAAATTTAAGAGCTCCAATTTTCCAATGTGGTTTTCCCCTCGTCTCAGACGACTTATAGTTGAGAAAAAAATTATGCATAAACGCTATAAGAATTCAAATTTGCCTGCTGGCTATGTGCTGTTTTCGCGGCTTAGAAAGGAGTGTGGGGCTCTAGAACAAGAGTGTTATCAATCTTATGTGCACAGAATGGAATCAAATTTAATTGATAACCCAAATGAATTTTGGAAACATGTTAATAATTTTAAACAATCAAACGGATATCCAAACTGTATGCACTTTGATAACAGAGCAAGCAATAATGGTGAAGAAACGGCAAATTTATTTTCCGATTATTTCTCAACCGTGTATACAGATGCCTCTTACGAAATACCTGAATACTATCCTACCCTTTCTCAGGTACTTAATTTAAATGAGGTAAAGATAGATTTAATTGACATATTTCATAAAATAATATCATCTAATCTGAAAACATCCTCTGGTCCCGATGGGGTACCCCCTATCTTGTTAAATAAATGTGTCTGCACATTAAGTAAACCACTACACTTTCTTTTTAATCTTTCGCTGAATTCTGGAGTATTTCCTGAATTCTGGAAGCATTCATACATTACTCCTATTTTTAAATCTGGTAATCGCAGCGACGTTACAAATTACAGAGGTATCTGTATCCAGTCAACCATTCCAAAGTTGTTTGATTCATTGGTGTCTTCTTCGCTGTCTTGACGCTGTAAAGGCGTAATTATGGATGAACAATTTAGTTTTCAGCCTGCTCGGTCTACCCTAGCTAATCTATTAACTTATGTGAACCACTTGCTGAACGCTTTCGAGAGGGGATATCAAGTTGATGTTATTTATACCGATTTCTCGAAGGCGTTCGATAGGGTGAATCATGGTCTATTACTGGCTAAACTTAAGGCACTAGGGCTAGGTGATCACATTCTTAGATGGCTAAGTAGTTTTTTAACTGGGCGAACGCAAAGTATTAGAATTAATAATTTTATATCAAATCAAATTTTAGTAATATCAGGCGTCCCGCAAGGCTCTCATTGTGGACCCATATTATTTATTTTGTTTGTTAACGATTTAAGATTCTTTTTACCACATAGTTCTTTTCTTATGTATGCTGACGACCTTAAAATATTTAAATACACATCCACTTCTCTGGATTGCCAATGTTTGCAGTCAGAGGTGACTTTATTTGTTCACTGGTCAAATTTAAATGGTTTAAGTTTAAATACAAGTAAATGTTCATGCATTACATCATAAATGGCACTACACTTGAAAGAGTTCATGAGGTTAAAGACCTTAGTGTTTTGTTTGATTGTAGATTAACTTTTAATGGCCATATCATGAGTGTGATACAGCGAGCATCTAGGTCTTTGGGTTATATTTCTAGATTTAGTACTGATTTCTCATGTCATGTCATGAAATTATTGTATTGTTCGTACGTAAGATCGATTCTGGAATATGCAAGTCCGGTATGGTCTCCTTTTTATGAGATTCATATCAATCAAATAGAAAATGTTCAAAGAAAATTTTTACGAATATGTAGTTTTAAGCTGGGAATACCCCAAATTGATAATCATTCAAATTACAACCGTATTCTTAGTATTTTGGGTATGTGTTCACTTCAGGGCAGGAGGTTGCAGGCCGATATGTGTTTTTTGTTCAAATTAATTAATGGGCATGTTGACTGTTCTTATTTACTAAGTAAAATATCTTTACATGCCCTACATCGAACCCGTTCCAATTTTTTATTTTACCCAGAAAACGTCACCCGAAATTATGGCTTGCATAACCCAATTAATAGAATGCAACGTAATTTTAATAAGTATAATCTGCCAATCCATGGCTCAGTTAGTACCTTTAAAAGTGCCGTGAGACGTCTGACATCATAGACGTAGAGATTATTATATTCTTAAATGTCATTAATAATTAGAATTTTTGTGGTAGTATTTCTTATTGTAATTAGTTTTAGTAATTAATTAACGCAATGCTTTACTGTTTATTATTTCTTATGTAAAATGGTATATCCGTAAATAAATAAATAAATAAATAAACTACTCTAGTTCGTAGAAGGGAATACTTTGATGTCTGTTTTGCCTTCAATATCTTTAACTACCACATAAAAAGCTCAGAATGTCTTCAGTGTTTTTATTTACACATTCAAAATTACCGGACATGAAGTAAGTCTCTTCTGCACATTCCATATTGCTGAACTTGGTACTTATTATTTAGTCCAGTTAATAGAATATCTGCTAATGTCAATAAATTCTATGAAGGTCTTGACTTCCTTAATTTATCGCAAGATAGATTCAAGTCTCAAGCTAAATGAATTATCTTAGGTTAGGTTAGGTCTGTAACCTCTGTATAAACTGTATTTTTATACGTAAATAAACAAATAAATAAAACATCAGGAAATAATTACGCATATATGAGTCACTAAATACAACCATATTCTCTAAATATTACTATTTTTTTCGGATTAATTTTTCAAAATAGAAGGAAGAAAGAATTGTAACCAACAAATTCAGTTTTTTTATAACAGGCTCAGAATTTTGTTGGCGCGCGTTTTCTCTACAACAAGTCTAACCAATTCTAACCTAATCTAAAAGCTCATCCAGTTTCTTAATAAAAATAGCATAATAAACAAATGTATGAAAGTAGTATTTTAAAAATTGCCACAATAGCAAAAAACCATATATACCACAAAATTACCTTAACTAAATATCTGGTGCGTACAAGTTAGCAATTTGATCAAAAAAAATTATGAATATCACTGTTATCATTATCGACCATTTCTGCAGAGCAAAAGTAACATTTTTATAATACAAATTTAAAAAGAAATTAGATATTAAAGGCTTGTTTTTGCAATAAATTATTAAATAATAGGTTTGGATGAATTAGTTCCGAGTTCAGATATCGTGGAGTAACGACCCCTGAAGATGCCTCGTGCAATCGAAGGCGAAACGTCGGATAGTAATTCCAATTTAACATGGTCTAATCACAAGAACCATGATTTCTTAAATGATTTTGGTCTTTTAAATAAGACTTTTGTTACATATTTTGATAGTGTATATTTGCCACCCTTAGCATTAATATTTCAGTCTTGAAGATCATGTTTTGACACATGGGCGATACAGATGTGAGGTTTGCGAGAAGAATTTCGAAATCCCAGAACTGCTAGCATCTCATTTGTGCTTGGGAAAAATAAGCAAGGACGAAAAATATGTGTTATTACAGGCTGAACAAAAATCTGAAGATCAAGATGAAGAAGTTTATTGCCTTAGTCGAGATGTGGTCGGAGATCAGCCAGAAGAAGATCCTGTTAATGGCGAAAAAAATACACAGAGCATGTAAGGAAACAATTATTTAATATTTTATCTTGAAGAACCCTAATTTCTTGTTTTTAAATCATTAGACACAGCATCTATAGGCCAGTTCTCATATCTACCCAGAAAGTACATTAAATAATGTTGTTTTAATGGAAAATTGAATTTAGACTTTGTATCTTATTTTTCTTCAAATTCAACTTGTGACGTCACAAGTCATTAGTGTTTTAGTTAATTTGATGTTATATAGTTTCGAACAGTGGGAATAAATGACAATTTATGTCAAAATGACTGTTTAAAATACATTAAGCTACATTTACATTCAGTTCAAAGCCAAAAATTGACATTTCGTAAAAGTGCATTTACATTGAAAATTATATTCCTGAACAGCTGATGGGATTTTGTAATTCGATTTTATTATTTTTCTAAGATATTAATGTAAAATAAACTGAATTGGAGCAAGAAGATTGTTTAGTAAGTTTTTTATGCTCATTGGTTGTAATTTTAGCATTTTTGTCAACTCTAGCCTTGGCTTTACCTTCAGAATTAACCCAAAGATATTGGATTAAAGGTTTTTTTTTCCATTAAAGCGATAAAAAAATTTATATTTTTTTAATAGTTGGATGTGTAAAAGTATTAAGTTTATAATTACGAAATTGTAGTGGCGGATTCATGGTTTAAAACTATTTTTTTGGGTTTTTCCGCCTTAGAAAATTGAAAAAAAATAAAAAATAAAATATAATTACCCTATAAATTGAATGACACTGAAAAATACCTGCTTTCTGGACGTTTCGAGGGAAAGTCTACCCCCGTCTTCAGCAAACCTACAAATAAAATACTAAAAGCAGAATATGTCTTATGTTTCGTATCAGAAATATAACCAGAATGGCTAATCTCTGACAAAATGTCAGTGAATGTCAATTTAAAGGTGTTATTTTTAATTGTTAGAATAAGGTGCGAAATAGGTGTACCTAGAGTATGTTCATTTTAATTTATTGTATTTTGAGGTGTCCTTTTTTTACTTCAGTATTTAGCAAATTTAACCAAGTGTTATTAAAACTAACGGAACAAGATGCTACACAATTATCTTTATTTAATAATATTAAGGCACTTTCTTTTATTTTACGTTTTTTGGAACATGGTTCTTTTGCTAAAATACTAGAAGCATTCCAATTAATTTTATGATTGTTATCTAGTGCATGTTGGCAAATGTTTGATTTTTGAAATTCCCTATTTTTCATGTATGTTTGGTGTTCTTTAATTCTTTTGGCTAATGGCCTAGAGGTTTCACCTATGTAAAATTTATTGCATTGACACAGAATTTTATAAATAACATTTTTTGTATTTTCTTGTTCATTGCTAGTGTATTTTGTGTTTTAAAGATTGTTCTGATGTTAAAACGTTTACCTATTCGTTTTATTTTATCTGATAAATTAGGTATGCATGGTATAAAGAGGTTTGTAATTGGTCTATTTTGGATTTTTTTGTCTTTTGGATTCTTAAATTCATAAAAACATTTTTCAACGAAATCATTAGGATAATTATTTTGATTTAAAACATCTTTTATAAAAATTTTTTTCTTTAATGAAATTTTGATCTTTGCAAATTATTTTTGCTCTATCATATAGACTTTTTACAACTCCCTTTTTAACCATGGTTGGATGATTTGAGTAAAAATTTAAGTATCTGTTTGTGTGTGTAGGTTTTCTGCATACTTTTGTTTCAAAACTGTGTATGTCTTTTTTGATAAGTATGTCTAAAAATGGAAGTTGTTGGTCTGTTTCCTTTTCAATAGTAAATTTAATTGTTGGTTCTTTGGTGTTAATATGATATAAAAAGTTATTTAAATGTTGATCGTCATGTTCATAGATACAAAAAATGTCATCCATGTATCTCCACCAAATAAGTGGTTTATGATCATAATTTTGAATATAATTTAACTCAAAGTTTTCCATAAAAATATTACTATTAATTATAAATATTAATTGAAGTATTAAGTTTGTTAACTAAAATAAAAATTACCTAAAAATTTGACATTTATTGAATTTCTGCTTGCCATAGACAAGTTCCTCGCTTCAATCTGAAGTCAACTTTAAAGTGCACTTCGAATTTTGTTTAATGTAAATGACACCACACTGTTGTCATTTGCCAAGCAAACCCAATTTCATAACAAATTCGAGTTGAAATTGAATGCAAATGTAGCTTTAAAGTTTTAGAATTTTGAATCTGCTCTATAGAATATTTTGAGTAAAAATAGTTTCATCTAGTCAAATCAGTAGTGGTTTTGTAAAAACAAATTCTAATAATTTACCTAAAGTAGATATGTTTATGGTTTATACAGCTAGACAAATGCTTTAATATTGTAGAAGTACTCAAGTATTGAGGAGTGAGAGCATATAAATCACAATACAAATTATGTAAAATGCTTACTACAACCAAAATAATAAGGTAATTTACAGTGGAGCAAATATTTTTTACAAGAAATATAAAAGAATTTTTTTCTTGTTTAGTGGTTCTTTATAAATATATTTTTTTATTTCTAAAAGGGAAATTTACAGAGAAAATACCTATATGCATAATGAGCTCATATTTAATATTTTTTTTTTAATTATATGTGATTTATTGTGTTTATTAGTTCAATTAAAAATTATATCTTACCCACATCATCATTCTAAAGACTTTTTTATCAATTAGAATTACCATAAAAACAGTTGAGAAAATGGATTTTTTAAATTTTCATTTTTGAGCTCATAAATTATCAGGTGAATAAATCAAAATTCCAATAATTGACAGCTATTGACATATAAAAAATACACTTAAATGCATGATAGCATATTTTAAATGTTCATTTAACATCTATAAAACAAATCATGGCAAAAATAAAAACAATACACTCTATTTCTATTTTAAAATAATAATAGTTGCTAAACAAGGACATTAGATTTGACTGCAAACAATATTAAGACTTCTTACTATACATATATAGTACACAACACAACTGTATAGAGGGCCAGGGGAAACCACTACGTAAAACACATTCCCTAGTATAATGATCTAATGTAGTGCACTCAAGGAACCATATACATCTTGATATGATATGATAATAAGAATGACAATAATAATGCAATCCCTGTCAACGTGACGTATCAGGGAGAGGAATTGCGTTCACCAGAGAATATAGCATGTGCTTTTGCAAGGCATTTCCAGTCATGTTACTGTGACCACGATGATGTTAACATTTTACCAATGGAAAATATCTATCCTGTGGTGCATCTGTCTCGATATACATTCACGACCGATAGTCGCAACTAAGTTGGAAAGTCTTGGCTGTAGTAAGAGTGCTGGACCAGACGGTTTGTCTCCGTTGTTCCTTAACTCCTATGCCATTTCTCTTTCCATGACTCTCTGCAGCATATTTCAGAGATCGTTCTCAACTGACGTATTTCCAACTAAATGGAAACAATCCACCATTTTTCAAGTATACAAATCTGGCGATTGAAACCTCATTAAGAACTATAGAGGGATTTCTCTGCTCTGTATCTTGGGAAAGATATTCGAATCTATAGTAAAGGAGGACCTATTCTATGCCTTTCAAGGGCATATTGCTCTACAACAGCACAGATTCTTTAACCCATTTATGCCCAGAATTATTTTTTTCTTTAAATTTTTACAAATCTCAAGCATTTTGGTTATATGCCATTTAATAAAAGAAGTAACTATAAAAAAACGAATTTCAGTCAAGAGATTTGATGTTTTGATGTGGGTCGTTTTTAACCCACTTGGGCAAAAAGGTGTACTATGCGCAAATGTATACAGAAAAACATAAAAACTTGCAGGGTGTTGTTATTTTCATATATATACATGCAAAAAGTTTTAGATAAAAATAAACAATTATAATATTATTTGAACACTTTTATTTTGTATGGAAATCTACAAAACATTTATCATGTAATGCAACATCACACTGGCCACAGGCTTTAGTGGTTTTGTTCTTGCAATGAGCACACCTTCGTCGTGTCTGACCATTCAAAATGAGATGCTGACCATGTCTACGAGCTGCTGGACTAACAAGAATAGGCTTTGGGCCAGTAGATAAGGGGGATTTTCCATATTTTTGTAATATAGATAATACAATTGATCTCCGAAATTCAAGATTGTCAATTTTTTTCCCAAATTTTCGGGCCAGTATCCATGCATTATTCATGCATACATCAAACGTCCAAAATAATATGGGCATATACCATTTTTTGCCGCGAAATCCTATGCGATAGTTTGCCACATTGTTGTCCATTTGGTCGACGCCACCCATGAATCTGTTGTAACAATGTATCACGTTTGGCTGAGGTATTTCAACCTTCTTTTTCTCTTTTGCAGAATATCTAACAGCTTGACGAATAGGTGCTACGCCATATTCATTCGACAACATTGTAACAACACTGTTATCCTTCCAACGGACACAAACAATATTATCATCTTTGTCAATGGCATTATCAAATACTCCTCTAGACATTTGTCGGTACGGTTTTCTCGCACTGTACAGGGTGTTCCAGCGAGGACTGAACAAGTACCTATTTTCGACCTTCCTTGTATTTTGGAAAAATTCAAAATAGCCAATCGATGTATTTTTTCTTGTAGAATCCAAAAATGTCATCGAAAAAATATTTGAACCAGAAACAAAAGAGTTACACTATGCATCAGGTGTTTTTTAAATGGAATGTATCGTTTTTTATACGATTTTTGGAAAGAGTGATTTTTTTTATGTCCGTTCTGATTAAAAGATTTGATTTTGCGATAGCTGTTTATATTACATTTTAATGTTTTACAAACTAAAATTTTAGCTTCACCTGTTTAAAATATACGATAGGTTGGTATAGGTGATCAAGGTAAAATGACGTTTGAATGCTTTGTCAATAAAAATTGACATTATTTTAATTATTGTCGAAGTCTTCACCTAACAAATATATATTTGACTCTGATCGAAATGAAATACTCTTTGGACGAGAGACTACAGATTGTTATGCTATTTTACAAGTGCCAAGAAAATGCAAGAGAAGCAAGATTTATTGCAAATTTCAATACAATTCTAAGGATAAAAAACCTATTTGAGGAAAATAAAACTTTACATGATAGAAAAAGAAATTCAATAAAAAATAATTATTAAATAATAAAATAAAACTACTAATAACATAAGTTTTCAATGTGACCGCCGTTTTTCTCGAAACAACATAACCCCTTTGTAGCCTTTCTAAACTTTCTATTTCATCGACAGTTTTTCCCATGATCTCTTGAATATTTTCGTTTCGTTGTCTGTATACGACGTTCTTCAAATGGCCCCAAAGAAACGTATCCAAAACTGAGAGGTCGGGGCTATTGGGCGGCCAAGCATATGTTCCATTTCGCCCTATCCATTCGTTATGGCGCCGATTTAAAAATTGAACCACATCATGCACGGCATGAGGAGGCGCCCCATCATGTTACCAAATTAAATTCTGATATTTTGCCAATGGTAAGTCTTCCAAAAAATTTTCAATTTCGTTTTCTAAAAACTCATAATATCTGTGCCCATTTAAAGTCCCGTTAAAAAATATTGGTCCCAAAATTTTATTGTTTTTTATCCCACACCAAACATGAATAGAATTCCTCCCTTGAAATTTAATAGTCTGGAACTTTTTTGGATTTTCAACGGCCCAGTGGTGACTATTATGTCTGTTGAATACTCCCGATGTTGTGAAAGTAGCTTCGTCGGTCCACACAATATTTTTGAATAAATCAGGGTCTTCGTTTTCTTGCCGAATTACCATTTGAGAAACAAATTGGAAGCGAAGTTCTTTTTGTGCCGGTGTTAGGTGCTGAAGTGGAAGGATACGAAAAGGCCTAAATTTATGAATTTTCAGAGTCCTGTGAACAGTCCCTCGGGTAACTCTTCTGCGCCTTACACCGCCACCGTACTGAACTTCCCGAACTGCATCCGAAATAGATTTGGTTGGATTAACTTGAAAATAATTTATAATGGCCTGGTCTCGATTTCTTCTTCTTTGTATATTTCTTTTTCTGTCATGTAAAGTTTTATTTTCCTCAAATAGGTTTTTTATCTTTAGAATTGTATTGATGGATATATTTCTATGAAAATTTGCAATAAATCTTCTTCTTGCTTCTCTTGCATTTTCTTGGCACTTGTAAAATAGCATAACAATCTGTAGTCTTTCGTCCAAAGAGTATTTCATTTAGATCAGAGTCAAATATATATTTTTTAGGTGAAGACTTCGACAATAATTAAAATAATGTCAATTTTTATTGACAAAGCATTCAAACGTCATTTTACCTTGATCACCTATACCAACCTATCGTATATTTTAAACAGGTGAAGCTAAAATTTTAGTTTGTAAAACATTAAAATGTAATATAAACAGCTATCGCAAAATCAAATCTTTTAATCAGAACGGAACACCTGATGCATAGCGTAACTCTTTTGTTTCTGGTTCAAATATTTTTTCGATGATATTTTTGGATTCTACAAGAAAAAATACATCGATTGTCTATTTTGAATTTTTCTAAAATACAAGGAAGGTCGAAAATAGGTCCCTGTTCAGTCCTCGCTGGAACACCCTGTACCTGTCGCACCAAAACCCAATTCTCCCAATTTACTGATAAGAGCAGTGCTTGTAAAGAAATTGTCGAAGAATAATGAAAACTCAAAATCGGGAAAATTAGTTTGCAACAATTTTGCAAAATTTGTTACAACAGATTCACCGAGTCCAAGTTTTTCGTCAGTCTGTTGAGCCTTTCGTCCTTGATATACGTCGAAGTTGACGCAATAGCCTGATGGAGTTGCCAAAACCCATGCTTTGTATCCGAAGCGGATTGGCTTTCCTCTGATAAACTGTTTACATCCGTTTCGGCCAAAATACGGGATCATGGATAGACGTCGATAGACATACAAGAGCTTACAGGGGTATATTTGATAAAATTCTGGTTCATTTTGTCTATCAAAGGACGTAACTTCGCCATTTTATCATTCGGTACTAAGTTGTTGTTATCGGCTGCGTGCAAAAATCTAAATATTTCTTCAAAACGATTCCTTCTAATAGAATTATAAACCAAAACATTTCGAGCGTCATCTCGTCCTTCCCAAAACATGCGACGTCTGGGAACGGGAACGTAACCACTCACATAAAGAACAGCTATAAAAACAAGCATCTCATCATTGCCAATTTCTAATCTACAGTTTTTGCTGGCAGCATATAAGACGCTATGTTTCACAAGAAGTTCCAATATTTCCGGGTTCAAAAAGAGTTCCATAAATTCCAGAGGCTCACATTCATCACCTAATGTCAACACAGGTAACAGTTCTATATTTGTTTGTTTTGTTTTACCCTCATTCAAGTCACCTTTTAGCCATTGTCGATTTTTTCGGGACTTTTTCTTATTTTCTTCAGGTTCTGTTACGGTACTGTCTTCATTATTATGGCTGTCTTCTTGTATATTGGTTTCCGCTTGTGCCTGAAGCTGCAATGAATTTAGTCTGTTGGGGTCATTACAGTCTTCATCCCCTGAGTCTCCATTACTTTCGAATCCATTATCATCTGGAGGAGTTATATAGATGGCATCTGGAACGGGATCATCTTTGGAGAGTTTTTCTATTTCGTCTAACAGCTCAGCCGTCGTCAGTGGTTTCTTCCTATATTAAAAAAATGTGTATCACATATCTGCCCAACGGGTCGATAACGACCCCAGCAAGTTTTTATGCTCTTCATTTTCAAATAAACAACCCTAACCTCAAAACAAATATTACATCGTAAAAAGTGAAACCAGTGTAATAAATAGTATGAAAAACAACACAATAAACAACTTACCAGTGAGAGTTTCTATCCATGTCACACTGCAATATTTTATCACTTAAATTTATCAAGAAAACTTGAAAACACGATTTCTCAGCCCGCTTTACAATATGATATTAACGATGTCTATTGTTTTGACTACTAAATGCAAAGATACTTTAAACATGCACATGTAAAGCTGATTGCATAATTTAAGTACCGGGTCGTTTTCGACCCGTTGGGCATAAATGGGTTAAGAACAGAATGACAACGTACAATCTGGCAGCATATCAGGACTTCCTCGTACCTGGCTTAGAAGAGGGTAATCAAGTAGATACCATTTATACAGACTTTTCAAAAGCGTTTGACAGTGTATGTCACAAACTGTATTGTTTAAGCTTGAATGCTTGGGAGTGTGTCGATCGCTTCCTATCTTTCTTCTTTAAAACAGACAGTTAAATTGTTTGGTGCTGTTTCTAGTGTTCCCCAAGGATCTCATCTGGGCCCAATATTATTTTTATTGTTTGTAAATGACATTACTTGTAATTTTGTGTTTTGCAAATTTCTATCGATTTGAAATTATTTCTTTCTGTCAGTGACCCTGAAATGATAATTGGTGTGAATGTAATTACTTGAAGGTCAATGTTAATAAATGTAAAATCATGAGATTCTACAAAATACAAACACCTGTGGTATTTTCTTATACTATCTGTGATAATGCTCTGCAATCTGCAATAACGTTTAACGACCTAGGTGTAATTTTTAGTTGTGAGCTGATTTTTAATCAACATATTGATAGGATAGTTGGTAGAACTTCTATATTGTTAGGCTTTTTAAAAAGAAATTGTAGATATATAGTGGATATTAAAGCTCTATAAAGAAGTGCCTCAGGGTACTCCCAATTCCCCGGAAAATTCACTGTTAATATTTATTACTTGCTTTCTATGATCAAGATAATCTGTCAGCCAATCTAGCATACAATCAACTGTGCCATACCTTCTTAATTTATTTACCAACTTTTGTCAGTCTATGGTTTCAAATGCTCGTTTTAAATCGAGAAAAACTACACCAATTGCATAATTAATTATCATCCAATAAATATTTCCAGTCATATAAAATGTTCTGAATTGCAGTTTCACAACTAGCAAAAACCATTTTGATATCCTGACTGGTTTGGTATCAAAATATCATTTCAATTTATATAATTTAACAACTGATTGTACTCTCTTCAGAATCTTTTGAATAGTTACCAACATATTTATTGGTCTTAAACTTTCTGCCTTAACTTTGTTCCTAATTTTTTTATATTCCTCTTTATTTGTTTCCGATTTAATTGTCTTGAATTTCTTTTGTTGTCCCTATTTTCAGTTGCATTTTTAATTTTGTTATTATACCATTCTTTATATTGGGGTTTTATCAATTTTTCTTCTCTTTGTGCAACCTCTGATTTAGAACACTTTCAGTACTGCTTACACTTGGAACCGATTTTTCTTCACTAGTTTCAGAATCACTTGATGTCTTATAGTTTCTTTTCGTTTGGCGGCAGCGGCAGCAGATGTCCCCTTGTTGACGAGATCTAGTGCCAGGGCCATTTGCTCTGGCGTATAGTTATTTTTTGGTGCCATAATCTGTAAGAAAAATATATCATATTATTCCAATGATTCCAGTAATTGACACTGTACTAACCAATACCATATCAATAATTGGCCACAAACACTTTTTAGAAATAATTTTTGTATTGGCAACACTGTCAGAGAATGCACAAACCATAAAGTTATAAAAAAAATTCTTAATAAGCCAGTCAGCCTAGATTCAATACTATTTCTCATTCCAGTATTTGACACTGTAATTATTTGACCTGTGCTATTTCTGCTTTAATTCATCATAAAACATGTAGGTTATGCTTTTATTAATAACATAAACGTTTCATAATATCAATTTAATGAAGTTAAGGCTAATTATATATTTAATAATATTTTCCTACCTTAAGAATTTGCACCAGGAACTTGTACAAACACGTCGATAAAATAAACATTTTCCAGAAATTTAAATCAGTTTGTTTTATTATATAGATAAAGTGAGCAAGTATCAATAACTGGCATTCATAATCTCTTATGAAAATCTAAAACCTGAAGATTCTCCCTGAACCCAATTTTAGCCTCCAAAATTCTTAATCTACTTTTTATCAGTCATATTCATTAAGATTTCTTGTGTTCTGTATTGTGCTTTAAAAAAATTTCTTGAATAAGGGGGTTTGGTCTGATTTTAAAATTCACAATGGTAGATGTATATTTATGCAATTTACCTTGATTTGCGATCGATAAGAGTGTTGTTTAAATAGGGAGTGATATGATTCTTAAGTGGAATATTTTAAGAAAATGTCTAAATAAATTTTAAAATTCTTTCAATTATCGAGTTACAATAAGCTGCATCTTCAAAATCAATTCGGATAAATTAAAAATATTGCATAATAAAGTCTCAACTCAAAAATGTAGTATAGAAAGAATTCTCACATACCTCACGCCAACATTTATTTCAGTAATGTTATTATTATATTTTATAACATTCCTTATTTTCCATGTTGATTTTTAGGTGCAAAAAGGATTTAAATCAAAAAATGTATTTAAATCCTTTACAGGAAGTATTTTGCCCCGCTCTGCCGCTGAGGTAATATTTATACTATAGATCCACATTAAAAAAAAGAAATGTTTGTGCAAAAACTTTTTGGCCGTTCTTATATCCAAAAGTAAATCAGATACCAACATATAGTTGTCAGGACAAAGATTGATCTTTCTAGTTCACTCATCTGCTTTCTTAAATTGGATAACATAGTTATGTATGTAATAAATTTTAGGAAAGATTCCTTGGACATTAAAATTGAACTGGACACTATCAAAGTAAAACCTGACATCCATGTTGAAAGTTTGACCTGCCATTTCTGTCAGAGGACCTACAAGTAAGTTGAACTATTGATTTATCAACAGAGTTTATTTCATATTGAATTATCGATTATTTGAGAAATTTTAGATATATTTATTTTATAGGTTTGTAGACTTAGATGTTCTAATTGATATACAAGATGTCCGGAAAATGCATGTACAACATTTAATGACAGATTGCTGACATCAAAGGGGGCCGATTTAAGCCGACATACCTATAAATCTATATACAAAATTGTTTCGTTTAGAAGATGTTAAATTTAAATAAATTTGGTTTTTCTAAAATTTAAAAAAATGGAAAAAACTAAGTAAGAAGAAAACATTTTGCTCAATACACTTAGTTAACACTCTTAAAAAAATGAAATTGGACTTTATCTAATGTCTTTTTATGGCAATAATTCTTAAAAGGACCCCACAGAAAGTAATCGCAAAATATTTAACTATGGGGAACGTGGTGGCCATCTTACTGGAGCAGTCCACCTGTTGGGATATTGATTATGCAAATATTGCCGAACAGCAGGGGAAAAGTGAGGTGGGGCATCATCGTACATATACCATAATTGTTGTGGAAACAAAAGGGGCCCATTTTCTAGGAGAACTGGCAATATATTTTGACTATAAATTTAAATAGGTATTTTCATTTAATCTGTCTGGAATTTATTTATTTATTTATTTATTTATTCAAACGGTTACACCATTTTTACAATTTACATTTGGCAATAAATATTGACAATAAAAAATTAGTTAATTATTACAAAATACGGACTATACAACATCACAAGATCAGATCTTCAACTCTTTTTTGAAAGTATGTATTGACACATTGAAAAAACTCAAGTTAGGAAACATATTCACACTAGTAATGACTCTATTTAGGGGCATGTTCTGACCATGCCTAGTATTACAATGCGTAGCAGACAAGAGGGGTGATCTTCTAAAATTTCTGGGTGGAATATAAAAATCAAAGCTATTCAGTATACTGGATGATGTTATGTTATTTATTACTTTATAAAAGAAGAAGACCTCGAAATACTTTCTGCGACTTTCCAGCATGGTCAAACCATGATACCCTCTTATCTCCTCCAGGGTTAGCTGTAAACCTGCTCGCGCCATTCTGTATCGTAGGTGCCTCACAAACTTAAGCTGTATTGCCTCTAGACGCCCACGGTGCACCTCAAAGTAAGGACTCCAAATCAAACAGCAATACTCTAACACAGATCGCACATAACACACAAACAATGCAACCAAGCTAGGCAAATTATTAAAATCATTAGACAATCTTATCATCATACCCAACACACGGTTGCTTTTATTAATAATTGCTTCATAGTGGTCCGTATAACGAAGCTTGCCGTCCAGCAACACTCCCAAATCCTTCACTACATTCACTCTCTGGAGTTCATTTCCCCCTATATTGTACCCATATTCCCCACCATCCCTATTGCGACCAAAGACAATATAAGTACACTTTGCCACATTCAGTGCCAAATTATTCTCCTGACACCAATAAGCCAGAGTATTCAAATCCCGTTGAAGCAGCTCACAGTCCTCGCTTGATTGCACCGTCCTAAAAATCTTTAAAACGTCTGCAAACAAAAGGTACTTTGAGACAAGTTTTTCTCCTATATCATTCACCAGTAGTTGAAACAGTCTAGGACCCAGGTGACTCCCCAGGGACAACATTAAACATAGGTGAAAGAAATCCCACCAATCTAACCTGCAAAGTTCTGCCCCGCAAATACGAAGACAACCAGGAGTGAAAAGGCTCCCCCACTCCAAGAGAACATAGCTTGTCAAGCAGAACCCTTTGATCCATTAGGTCAAACGCCTTGCTGAAATCTGTATATATTGCATGTACCTCCTGGCCAGCATCCATAGCTGCACTCATATAATTAGTATGCAGGAAAAGGTTGGTTTCGGTAGAACGGCCACCCTCAAAACCATGTTGTTCCTTTTTGATATAATTTTTGAAAGCACCGAAGGATGGTAAAACCAATTTTTCCATAACCTTGGGGATTGCAGACTGTATACAGACAGGTCTGTAGTTCTTGCCATCACTGCTGTTCCCAGCCTTAAATATAGGGGAGATATAGGAGTGCTTCCATTTGTTTGGAAAAGCACCACAAGATAGTGACCTATTAAAAATAAACGACAGAGGCTCACAAAGAGACACAGCACACTCCCTCAGCATAACATTCGGCAGCATATCAGGACCAGCACTCTTTTTCACATTTAGAGACAGTAAACACTGAAGTAGACTTTCGAACTTGATGTCAATTCTATTTACATTAGCGTGAAAACTACTTATTACTCGATTCTGATCATTATTGTAAGCCATTTTACCCTTAAAACTCTGATAAACAGAACTGAACTTTCTAGCAAAGAGATTGGCGACTTCCTGCCCCCCTTCAATCCATTGCAATTTCTACAGGACTGATAAGATAGCGATCAATAATACCTGCCCATATTTTTATTCTAATATAATAATAATAAAAATGTAAATTAATAAACCCGACACCAAATAAAGTTGTAACAACACCATAAATAAATATAACACAAAACAGTCAAATAAACTGCAAAGGAACTAACCGGTTGCAGCGAAATCCGCGAAAATAAAAGTAAACAACCACCCCAAACTGAACGGCACGTGGGTGTAGTGTACTGCGTTAGCAATTCACCGAGAGCGTTGTATGGCGCTGGTTAACATTAATCTTCAATGCGGTCGACGTCATCACATACGCGTTGTCATGGCGACGTAGTAGGAAAATCGTAAACTAAACATAGCATCTCCAGCAAAGTCGAAGCGGTTGTTATAGTTGTTATAAAGTTCGATTGAAAGTTTTAAAAAGACATGCCGCCAACGGTCAAGTAAAATATTTATTCGAGATGTACACTGTGTCCCAGATTGCTTGTAATCACAGGGTTTCTCGGAAACCAGCAGAGATATAACTTTGCGGTTTTCGCGACCCTGTGTCACTTTTTCGAGAAACTTTGAATGCCGCAAACAGAATTGTTCCACATCGTTTCGTTCCCGAGATACAGGGTGAAATAGAGATTTTGCGCTTTTGGGGGTGGTATCATATTTCGGACACCCTATCAGATAGAGAAAAGGTAAAAACTGCTATGGATAGATATTTTTACGTAGAATCCAGTGTTGTAATCGCACAAATTTTTAGACAATCCGTTTTTGAGATATAGCTCAAACTTAGTATTTTTTAAATGGGACACCCGGTATTTTTTTATTCCAAAAAATTCGCCTTTTTTTTCTCTTTAAAATGATGTATCACACTATGCACTTTTGACGTAAACTAAACCTTATAAACGCCATATTAAAAGAAAAACGTAAGTTGGCAATGGAAATATGGGTAGATATTAAAAGTGTCCAGAAGCAAAATTAAACAACATAAAAAATTAATAACCATTTTTTTACTATGAAATAAATAAACTTAATAATCTTGATAAACTTAATCACAATACTAAACAAATTCTACATAACTAGAAAAACTGTTCAAAATGGCCGCCCCCCTCACGAACACAATTGGCACACAGTGCGAATTCTTCTTAGAGCATTTATCATTATTATAGGTCTATCTTCCAATGATTTAAATGCCTGAATGGTTGCATTTTGCAGCTGCTCCATTTATTGACTGGATTGAGGTAAATTTTGTTTTTTAAGTAAGACCAAACGAAAAAATCTAATATTGAGAGGTCTGGCGACCTAGCAGGCCACCTTGCTGGTCCATTTGTACCAATCCAGCGATCGTGAAAATTTTCAAATAGAAATGGCCTTATAATTTGCGCATTGTGGGCAGGAGCACCGTCCTGCTGAAAGTAAATATTGTGCAGATTTGCTAGCGGCAAGTTATCCAATAAATCCGGTAGTATTTGATTTAAAATTGCTAGATATCTATCTGCTGTTAAATTATTATTGTAAATATGGAATGTAATCTTTGTTCCCAATATAAAGCAAGCGACGCTAAACCCAAACCTTCCTTGCTGCTGACGTTCTCTTGTTAAAAATTGGTTTTCCGTATACCAGTGCCTATTATTATGCCTGTTAAAAATACCACTACAACTTATATAGGCTTCGTCGGACCATATAACCTTGCTACCGAAGTCAGGGTCATTTTGGGTTTTTTGAAGATACCAGTTACAAAAATTTAGACGCCTTTCTGCATCTCCAGGATGCAATTGTTGTATCTCATTGTTCTCGTGATTTCGTTTATTATATGTTTTAGCCCTGTGCTTTGAGAATGATCCATCATTAATTAAATTTAATTTAATTCGGCGAAAAATTGCCTTGTGTGGCTGAGGCCTTTCTGGATATCTACGATATAAAAAAAGCTTTTGGAAATAGTCCATAACTCAAAGTGGAATTGAAAAAAAATTTTAAAAGGAGGTTCATAATAATTTAAGCGCTTGGTGCTTACCTGTTAAAATATAAATCAGATGCTTGATCACTGTTTTCATGACATTCAATAAAACAAACCATCATATCATACTTATGACTATTTTCAAAATTATTCATTTCTTCTTAATATCTATTAATTTACCTGTTAGAATTATTGGTAACTCGTATGATAAGAGGATAAACACGGCAATATTTGATATATTTAAGAAACAAATAGTTTTGATTTTTGTTTCCATGCCATATTTCCATGGCCAACTTACGTTTTTCTTTTAATATTGCGTTTATAAGGCTTAGTTTACGTCAAAAGTGCATACATCATTTTAAAGAGAAAAAAAAGGCAAATTTTTTGGAACCAAAAAATGCAGGGTGTCCCATTTAAAAAATACTAAGTTTGGGCTATATCTCAAAAACGGTTTGTCTAAAAAAAATTTCGACTACAGCACTGGACTCAACGTAAAAATATCTCTATCCATAGCAGTTTTTACCTTTTTTTATCTGACAGGGTGTCCGAAATATGATACCACCCCCAAAAGCGCAAAATTTCTATTTCACCCTGTATCTCGGGAACGAAACAATCTGGCACAATTCTGTTTGCGGCATTCAAAGTTTCTCGAAAAATTGACACAGAGTCGCGAAAACCGCAAAGTTCTATCTCTGCTGGTTACCGAGAAACCCTGTGATTACAAGCAATCTGGGACACAGTGTACAGTTTATTTTTTGCCAATTAGGTGAATAGATGAATGTAAAAACTTAAATTTTAAGAGATATATAATAAATACAGTTAGAATAGCCGCCACTGGATGCCAGTCAAAAAAAAAAAACGGAAATTGTTTGGCTACCTATTTAATTGAATATATTCATCTGAAATAGGTAGCAAAATAATTTCCGTTTTTTTGTTTGACTGACATCATAAGATAAAAATTAAAGTTATTTTGCTGTAGGTCCAACCGTTCAGGTGCTATGACGGCTCAAAGAAGCAAAAATGTCAATTTCCAAACATCAATAAATCAAAAACAGTTGAAGATAGACATATAGTACCCTTATTAAAAAACACTTAAAATTGACCATAGAATCCATAAATGTAATAATATATAGTGTGTTCCATTTAAAAAACGCAACATCCTTGGCGTAAGTCTTTTGTTTCTCATTCAATTGTTTTTTGTTACGATTTTCGAATTCTTCGAGCTAAAATACATCGATTGGCTATTTTGAATTTCTTGAGAAATACGGGGGAAGTCAAAAAAATACCTTTTTCCCTCTTTAATGGAAGATCCTGTACATATGCTTATAAGAACAGATCCACTCTTCCGTTAAATCGATCTCTTCGTCATTGTAACACACGCATGAGAGAACTGCTGAACTAATTTTGTATTGTTTTACTGGTAATAGTGCTTTTTCTTTAATTAGTGTATCACTATTGTAATACTTTTCAATTGCGGAAATAAATGATTCATTGATTGATTGATTAAAAGTTGTACGTGTTTTTTCCGGACACCCTGTATAAGTGAATAAAATTTTTATTAACGCACCAGCCGTTACCCAATAAGTAATGTTTTAAATTAATTAAAATTAACAGTAGATCCATAAGGCATTATTAAAACACTAATTTAAAATCACAACCAAAATATTAAAAACCATGTTTCGTCATGCATTCATACTAAACAGCTGCGTTTTTGGAGAACTTTTTTAAAAATGTAAATTTGGTGTCATAATTTGTACTGATTAACTTTAACCCTGCCTCTACCTTCATCTTGTAACTTACAAGTAGCACTGTGTATGTCTAGTTTGTGGAAAACACTTTTTAATTTCTTTAAACAAATATAAATCATCATCATATCTTTAATGAAAATTTTGAATAAAATCTGAAATTTTATCCCCTTGAGGTACGCCAAATGTAATATGTATTTTTCTTTATAAAAAAATAATGTAAGGATCCACGCGTCGGACAATTGGCCTTTCTAAAACGTACACTACAGAATGCTAAACATTCCAAATGGCACGAATTCGTAAATAACGTCAAAAAAGTATCAAGTCAAATAACCCAAAATTACACAGAATCTACAACAACTGAACAAGGACAGACAGAAAACATAACAAAATCGATCCGCTTAACTGCCTTTTTAGCTGTAAAGTGCTGAGCTCAAAAATGTCATACTCCGGGAAGCGACGATTATAGATGCATACTAGCCGGTCAACAAATGCGCTAAGTCCATAATTTGTACAATGGTATCTTTCTAAAAATAGTGGAAATTGTCTCGTTCGCCTAATAGGAACCAAAAATGAGACCAACTCCAGCAATATTTCACAGTCAATCCCTCCATTGAACAATTTGTGTAGAAAAATAAGAAGTGCCTTCTTTCTTCGAAACTCTAGGGTTTGCAGGCCTCAAAAAAGAGCTCTTGTATTATATGTCAGACCTTGATATGGCAAATTAAATTTATATAACAGGTAATCTATTTTGTACTTTTTCGATTCTGTCAATGTGACACTGATATGAAGGACTCCATATTGCAGAACAGTATTCCAAAATTTTTACAGTTTTATATCTTCCACTTAATGTAATTCAACAAACCCTCAAAAACACAATGTTTTAAGGTTATTAATTAGATATTGGTGTTATACTGGCTTGAATGCTTTACTAGAGTTGGTATATAGGTCAAGAATTCTTAGGATATTAGTGACTTTTATGTATAAAATTTTAGGTATAAATGTATGTATTTTTTTCTTCTAGGACTGCTTATAAACTCCAGAAACATATTGAAGCTCATATGGGGATATTTTTGGCAAAGTGTCAGTACTGTGATAAAGGTTTTTCGAGCAAAGCCGATCTAACCAATCATGAAAGGGTGCATACGAAAGAAAAACCATTCATTTGCAGTTCGTGTGGGAAGGTATAAAATAGCATTTAATTATATAAGGTAAAAGCCAAACAACTACAAATATTTTAACAGGTAACAGGACAAGTTGTTTACAGCAAAAAAAGTCTTATATAAGAGAGGGTCAACGTTCAAGGGCTTTGAAGTTTATTTATTTATTTATTTATTTATTCACTCAAGTACACTACAGAAAGAAGCATTCTAATTGGTACAAACTACTATTAAAATCCACTTAAATAATGTATGTGATTATGTATATAGACAAGCAAAATTTTAAGTCAGTATATTGGTAATGAAATTTTATAGGGATTTACTAATTGTTTAACATTCTTTTTAAACCAGATAGGTTAAGCGAGAGCGAGAGCGTCAAACTCAGAAAAGAACCTGTTATAGTTACATACTAAACGGTTAATGAAGGCAGTTTGGCCATAGTTGGTTCTATGATGTTCGTAAAATAATTGAGCTTGTCTCGTACGCCTTAATGGAACTGAGGGTAATACTAAGCCTAATAAATTACTGCAATCAATAAAACCGTTAATAAGTTTGTAAAGAAATAACAGCTAAGCATTTCTGCGTCAATGCTCCAGACTTTTGAAAGCACAAAACAAAAGCCTGGTATCATATGGTATATTATGATATGGAAAATGGTGTTTATTTATTTAAGTAAGTATTTAACAAACTTCTTTTGAATTCGTTCTAGTCTATTTACATGACAAGCATAAAATGGTGACTATATTACTGAGCAATACTCTAAAATGCTGCAAACCAAACAATTATATAAACAAATAAGTGCCTTTGTGTCATAAATATGTTTAGTGGTCCTTATGATGAAACCAAGCATTCTAAACCCCTTCAGAACAATGTTATCAATATGAAGGTTAAATGTCAAGCCGGTGTCAAAAATTACTCCCAAATCGTTAATGGATGATACATTTTCAATATTTATATTATTGATAGCATATATTCTTCTGATTGGATCTCGATGCTTATAGAAGCTTATAGATTTACATTTCGATGTGTTAATTGTCAAGTAATTTGAATTACACTATTCGTTAAATCTATTAAGATCAGACTGCAAACATTCAGAATCAGGCTTTGCAATAGTAAAAAATTTTAGGTCATCTGCATACAAAAGACAATAAGACGATTTAAAACATGAAATGACGTCGTTCATGAATAATAAGAAAAGTACAGGCCCCAAATGAGAACCCTGTGGAACGCCTGATGTTACAAACACTTCACGTGAGACAGAACCAGACACCACTACCCGCTATCGACGCTGGGTCAAATATGATTTGATCCATCTGAGATAATTACCAGAAATACCCATTTCATATAGTTTGTGCAACAGTAGAGCATGGCAGACGCTATCAAAAGCTTTAGACAGGTCAGTATAAATGCAGTCAATCTGATGTCCAGCCTTGACTGAGGAAACAAGAAAATTTCGATACTCTGCAAGGATAGTAGCAGTTGAACGACCTCTGAAAAAATCGTGCTGTTCGGGTGCAATGTAATTTTTGAAAGTATCAACAAGTTATGGACATTTTAAAATTTACAATTTTTTTGACAAGAAGAGAAGAGAGAGAATGTTGTTTCCATTTACTCCGTTGCCAACGCATTGAGACTTCTGACGTTACAAGCACCATTTAGCCAGATTCTGTGACAGGAAAATATTGAAATTCTGAAAAATCGTTTGACGTTTGTGGACTGATGAATACTTTTTTATCATGCACAGTGGTAAACCTATGTGTTTGTTGTGCAATGAAACAATTTCTGATTTAGAAGAATACAATATGAAGCGGCATTACTCTAGCAAGCACTTCGCTCAATATAATTTACTAACAGCAACAAATGTTCCATTCACAAAGTTTAAATCTAGAGAGTGTTGTTAAAGCTAGTTCCAAAATAGTAAAAACATTGAAGTCATTCTGAGGGAGAGTTTGTTAGAGAGTGCCTAGTAGATGTTGCAGAACTTTTGTGCCCAGAAAAGAAGAAAGAGTTTGAAAAAGTGAGCTTATTGCGACGTACTGTTGTTCGACGTATAGATATAATGGCTAGTGATATCAAAAAAAACATTGACTGATAGATTGGCTGGTTTTCAAGCATTTTCGATTTTTTTGGATGAGAGTACCGATTTATCTGACACAGCCCAGTTAGCTATTTTTATACGAGGTGTTGATGAGGAATTTGTAGTGACAGAGAAATTATTCGTAAAGGGACCACTACTGGAGAGATATTTTTGCCGACGTGCAAAGTACTTTTGAGCAATATGGTTTGCAGTGCTGCAAATTAGTTAAAGTAATGGTTCCGATTCTGATTGTAAGTTGATTACAAGTGGAGTCCCTCAAGGTTCAGTCTTGGGACCTATTCTTTTTTTGTTATACATTAATGATATCACGAACCTTAAAATTAATGGAAGAATCTCCCTTTTTGCTGATGACACAAGCATAACATGGAGTGATTTTGATACAACGTCTTTACACTCTAGTATCTCCAAAGACTTGGTTATAATTAAGGCTTGGTCCGATTCCAATATGCTTTGTTTTAACGTCGATAAAACGGTGGCGTTATCTTATAAGGGAACTTTACAACCACTTCAGGTACATAACAGCAATATTGAATACGTAGAGTCGGTTAAATTCCTGGGTTTAAATATAAATAGCAACCTAAAATGGTCTAATCATATTGACACCTTAACTAAAAAACTTTCTACCGCCTGCTTCGCCATTCGATCAGTTTCAAAAGAACTAGACGTTCCTTCTGCCAGACTTACTTATTTCTCTTTATTTGAATCCCACCTCCGCTATGGCCTTCCCTTTTGGGGCTGCTGTACCACCGAGCAATTTCGTAGTATTTTTATGCTTCAAAAGAGAGCCATTCGTTATTTGTTTGGTCTAAATAATAGAGCTCACTGCCAATACTATTTCAAAAAACATGAAATATTAACACTTCCTGCATTATTTATTTTGGAAACGGTATGTTTGCTGAGAAAACATATAAACACCCTCCCAGAAAGGCCACAACATGTATACCCTACCAGAAACTCTAGGCATGATATTTATCTTCCCATTCCTTCCACAGAATTAATAAAAAAATCAATTATTTACAACGCCATAAAACTTTACAACAATCTGCCAGTACATTTAAAATCTATCCCTATGCTTGCACAATTTCGAAAAAACACCAAAGCATACCTCATTGAGAGACCATTTTACAGCGTTAATGATTTTTTTTTTCAGTGAGTAAGTCTCTTTAAATTGTCACTAAACTCGCTTGTTTACTTAAATCTTTTGTGAGTCATGTCCTAACTCGTAGCATAGAATTTTGTAAATCATGATATAGGGAAAAGAACTGTCGAACATTCACTTAAAACTTAATTATTTTTGTTAGGTATTGGATTAAAAACAATTTAATTCTTTTTGTATACAACATTCTACACTAGTTCAATATACCTTCTGTTTAACATCACAATTATTTGTATAACTATAATAACATAGAGTTTAAGGTCGCATAGTTGCAATTTTGATTTCAATGTCATCGAAATTATTCACCTCGTACATGTGTGTTTGTTTACTTTTATAAGGTTATCATGATTCATTTACTGTTTGCAATGTTATGTTATATTCTAACGTGTGTTTTACGATTTGGTAAATTGATAATTTTTTTAAAAAAAAAGCACTGACCTGTCGAAATTATTTTCGATTAATGTTTTGATATGTCTTATTTTTAGGTATATTTTGGTTTGTCCATAAAATTGTAAAATTTTTCTGCGGCAATAAAGCATACTTTTGTTTGTTTGTTTGTTTGTGCACAGATGGTGCGCCTTCAATGGTCGGTTCACGGAAACGTCTTATCGGAATTCTGAAGGAAAGAGCAACCACTATGAATATGCAAGAATGTGATTTAATAAATTTGCATTGCATTGTATCCACAGCTGAGAGTTTTCGCACGAAAAATAATTTGTACATTCGGTAGCACGTAGAAATGTGAGCAGCTTTTTTCAATCATGAAAATTAATAAAAATAAGCATCATACCCCGCTTACAAATGTTAATTTAGAAAACACTTTGCGCCTATATACTAGTGATATTGACCCCCATATTGATCATCTTGTTTCTCAGCTTCAAACTCAAGTTTTTCATTAATTTTAATTTGATTTTTCTATCTGTTTTTGTTAATTTATTTTTTATATGTTTAATTATGCTATTCTAAGTAATAAATAAAAAAATGCGTGAATTGTTATCGCGTTTATATTTACCACTACCTACTTATTTACATATGTCCAGAAACACTTAAATCTGAGATACAGGGTGTTGAAAATGTTAACAAATTCTTGAAAGTTGATGTACGATATAGTCGAATGCGGTCTTATCGTGCGGGTCCAAAGGTCACCAACATTATGAATTAAATCAGAAAACACAGTGAATACCAAAATGTGTGATTCTTTTATCGAGCTATTAAATCTCGATGGGCTATTTACAAATATACAGGGAGAAAGAAAATAGTTTTTTTTTATTATATTACGCAATATTATTAAGATAGCTACTCAATATTATTTTATATATTAAATGCCGAGGAACTAAATAAGAAAATTCGCTAAATATGTATTAGGTTAAAATTTTTTGGTTGGCAAAAACAAAAATATACAAAATGGCAAGTGTTGAAAATCGATAATGATATATCTTAGAATTAGTATCTCCATCTATGTTTATAAAATGTAAGATTTACAGTTTCTCTGTATTCTGTACTGCGCGCCACCACACGGTGACTGTTAAAAATAGTTCAGTAAATATATTTCAACAAGTAGCACGTTGTTTTGTTGCCGGTCAGTTTTTTAACAAGCTTAATTAAAACTTCCGTGATAAAAAACTCTGTTTTCTATCAGGTTATGGGCCCAGAGTGCCTAATTCACTACGGGAAGTGTATGGAAGTTTTTAGTGTGTAAAAACGTTTGTAAACGTAAATTGAATACAAAACATGGCCAACTATTTGCCAAGCGTTCCTAAGTTGCTCGGGCGCGAAAACTATGAGGATTGGGCTTTCGCAGTGGAAAATTTCGTTGTGCTTGAGGGCTTGGATAAATGTCTTAAAGGTACTGAATCTGACACTACGCTGGTGGCAAAAGCCAAAGCAAAATTAATACTTACGTTGGATGCAAGCTTATATGTGCATGTGAGAAGTGCAGTTACTGCTAAAGAAATTTGGGATACCCTCCAACAGCTGTATGCAGACAAGGGTTTCACCCGAAAAATAAGTTTGTTACGTAACTTAATTTCTTTGAGGCTAGATGGTTGTGAGTCTATGCAAAGTTATGTAAATCAAGTCATAGACACCTCACAAAAGTTGAAAAGGACTGGATTTGACATCAGTGAACAATGGGTTGGCTCGTTACTTTTGGATGGTTTGCCAGAAAAGTACTCACCAATGATTATGGCAATAGAACATAGTGGAGTATCTATTAGTACTGATGTGATCAAGAGCAAGTTGCTCGATATGGAGGATAGTAAATCAGATGCAGCAGGTGCATTTGCTGCCAAGCAGAGATCATTTAAAGGTGGGCAGTTCAAAAAGAGCAGTAGTACCACAGAAAAAAGCAAAGTTAGGTGGTACAGATGCAAGGGTTTAGGTCATTATATGAATAAGTGTCCTAAGGGCAGCAGTGAAAGCTTCGATGATGACAGTTTGAAGTCAAATGACAAAAGAAAAGGTGTCAGTGCTCTGAGTGCAGTTTTTATGAGCAGACAGGACTGGATGAGTGACTTTCAAGATGTGGTGGAACCAAGGGAAATTACCATAGCTGATCAAACTAAACTACCAGTGTTAGGCACAGGAGACATTCAACTTATAACCATTGTAGATGAGGAAAAGCATGATATAGTGATCAGAAAGGCTTTATATGTACCAGGAGTGACAACGAATTTATTATCCATAGGACAGATGATCAAAAATGGAAACAAAGTTCAATTTTGTGAAAAAAATTGCAAGATCACTAACAGTGATGGAGACATCGTTGCCATAACTCAGTTTACTGATAATGTCTATAAGTTGGATTGGTGTTCGTCAAAAGGTAGTGAAGTGTGTCATGTGATGAAGTCAACAGATGCAGTTTTGAATCTGGCAGTTTCAAAAGAGGTATGGCATCGTAGATTAGCACACTTAAATTTTCAAGACCTAACAGCCATGAAAAATCATAATTCAGTTGAAGGTTTGCAGAGTATGACAGGGAGTGTCTGTGCAAATAAATTTTGTATAACTTGTTGTGAAGGCAAACAGTCAAGGTTACCCTTTAGACATGAAGGTCAACGGGCTAAAATACCATTGGAAGTAGTGCATACTGACCTATGTGGACCCATGGAGGAAGTTTCCTTAAGAGGATTCAGATATTTCCTACTCCTTGAAAATGATTTTAGTAGGTATGCATATGTCTATTTTTTGAGAACCAAAGATGAAGCACTGGGATACTTTAAAGAGTTTAAACAGCTAGTAGAAACACAAATTGGGCTTAAAGTGAAGTGTTTAAGATCGGATAATGGTGGGGAATTTTGTGGGGCTGTTTTTGAGCAGTATCTCAAGAAAGAGGGAATTGTACACCAAAAGACCAATCCCTATACACCCTAACAAAATGGCATAAGCGAACGTATGAATCGAACCATCATCGAAAAAGCTAGATGTTTGCTGTTCGAAGCTAATTTGCCAAAAATGTTTTGGGCTGAGGCCATTAATAAAGCCATATATTTAAGAAACAGGTGTATTGCTAAAGGTTTAGACTACAAAACACCATATGAGCTTTGGCATGAAAAGAAGCCTGATATCAGCCACATTAGAATAATTGGGAGTGAAGCGATGGTACATACACCCAAAGTCAAAAGACAAAAGTTCGATAAGAAGTCTAATAAAATGATATTTGTGGGTTTTTCTGACCAAATTAAAGGATGTAGATTATTTGATCCAACGCAAAGATCAATAATCACTAGCCGTGATGTCATTTTTAATGAAAATATATCAAAAAGTTTCCAAGCTCTCGATTTAAACAGTACAAACTTTGAAATACCAGAAGAGACACCAGAGTTAGTGGGGGACTCAGTGGGGGATATGAATGAAAAAGAAACAAGTGAACAGTTTTTGGATGACTCGTATAACCCAGATGAAGATATATCATCAGAGTCTGATCTCGATATTTCAAATGACTCTTTAAATGAGCTCTTGACAGTCAGAAAATCCACTAGAGAAACCAACACGTTTCAATGATTATGTCACATATGCCTGCAAAGTAGATGTCAACTTAGAAAATGTTCCACTTAGTGTCTCTGATGCACTCTCACGATCTGATGGACAGCTGTGGCAGCAAGCAATTGAAGACGAGCTAGCCTCATTTGAAGAGAATGATGCCTGGGAAGTTGTTTCGAGGCCAGGGAATGCAAGTGTGGTGCAGTGCAAGTGGGTTTTCAAAAAGAAATGTGATAGTGAAGGTAATATACGTTACAAATGTAGGTTAGTGGCAAAGGGCTTCACTCAGAGGCCTGGAATCGACTTTGATGAAACTTTTTCACCAGTAGTTAAACATTCTACACTTCGTTTGTTAATAGCATTGTCAGTTCATTTAGATTTACATATTACACACTTAGATGTGAGAACGGCTTTCTTAAATGGCTCTTTAAAAGAAACTGTCTACATGACGCAGCCTGAAGGCTATAAAAAATGTATGAATAAAGACCAAGTGTTCAAATTAAAGAGAGCCATTTATGGATTAAAGCAGTCGTCAAGAGTGTGGTATGAGAAAGTGGAAAATGTACTACTTTCATTAGAATATAAGAAATCCAAGTATGAACCTTGTGTGTTTTTAAAATGTAAAAATAATATTAAGACTTTTATAGCCATATATGTTGATGATTTTTTCATTTTTTCAAACTGTCATGATGAAACGAATTTTTTGAAAGATAAATTGAGTTCAGAATTTAAGATTAAAGATTTGCTAGCATGCTGATCAAACTAAACTACCAGTGTTAGGCACAGGAGACATTCAACTTATAACCATTGTAGATGAGGAGCATGATATAGTGATCAGAAATGCTTTATATGTACCAGGAGTGACAACGAATTTATTATCCATAGGACAGAGGATCAAAAATGGAAACAAAGTTCAATTTTGTGAAAAAATTTGCAAGATCACTAACAGTGATGGAGACATCGTTGCCATAACTCAGTTTACTGATAATGTCTATAAGTTGGATTGGTGTTCGTCAAAAGGTAGTGAAGTGTGTCATGTGATGAAGTCAACAGATGCAGTTTTGAATCTGGCAGTTTCAAAAGAGGTATGGCATCGTAGATTAGCACACTTAAATTTTCAAGACCTAACAGCCATGAAAAATCATAATTCAGTTGAAGGTTTGCAGAATATGACAGCGAGTGTCTGTGCAAATAAATTTTGTATAACTTGTTATGAAGGCAAACAGTCAAGGTTACCCTTTAGACATGAAGGTCAACGGGCTAAAATACCATTGGAAGTAGTGCATACTGACCTATGTGGACCCATGGAGGAAGTTTCCTTAAGAGGATCCAGATATTTCCTACCCCTTGAAAATGATTTTAGTAGGTATGCATATGTCTATTTTTTGAGAACCAAAGATGAAGCACTGGGATACTTTAAAGAGTTTAAACAGCTAGTAGAAACACAAATTGGGCTTAAAGTGAAGTGTTTAAGATCGGATAATGGTGGGGAATATTGTGGGGCTGTTTTTGAGCAGTATCTCAAGAAAGAGGGAATTGTACACCAAAAGACCAATCCCTATACACCCCAACAAAATGGCATAAGCGAACGTATGAATCGAACCATCATCGAAAAAGCTAGATGTTTGCTGTTCGAAGCTAATTTGCCAAAAATGTTTTGGGCTGAAACAGGTGTATTGCTAAAGGTTTAGACTACAAAACACCATATGAGCTTTGGCATGAAAAGAAGCCTGATATCAGCCACATTAGAATATTTGGGAGTGAAGCGATGGTACATACACCCAAAGTCAAAAGACAAAAGTTCGATAAGAAGTCTAACAAAATGATATTTGTGGGTTTTTCTGACCAAATTAAAGGATATAGACTATTTGATCCAACGCAATGATCAATAATCACTAGCTGTGATGTCATTTTTAATGAAAATATATCAAAAAGTTTCCAAGCTCTCGATTTAAATAGTACAAACTTTGAAATACCAGAAGAGACACCAGAGTTAGTGGGGGACTCAGTGGGGGATATGAGTGAAAAAGAAACAAGTGAACAGTTTTTGGATGACTCGTATAACCCAGATGAAGATATATCATCAGAGTCTGATCTCGATATTTCAAATGACTCTTTAAATGAGCCCTTGACAGTCAGAAAATCCACTAGAGAGAAACCAACACGTTTCAATGATTATGTCACATATGCCTGCAAAGTAGATGTCAACTTAGAAAATGTTCCACTTAGTGTCTCTGATGCACTCTCACGACCTGATGGACAGCTGTGGCAGCAAGCAATTGAAGACGAGCTAGCCTCATTTGAAGAGAATGATGCCTGGGAAATTGTTTCGAGGCCAGGGAATGCAAGTGTGGTGCAGTGCAAGTGGGTTTTCAAAAAGAAATGTGATAGTGAAGGTAATATACATTACAAATGTAGGTTAGTGGCACTCAGAGGCCTGGAATCGAGTTTGATGAAACTTTTTCACCAGTAGTTAAACATTCTACACTTCGTTTGTTAATAGCATTGTCAGTTCATTTAGATTTACATATTACACACTTAGATGTGACAACGGCTTTCTTAAATGGCTCTTTAAAAGAAACTGTCTACATGACGCAGCCTGAAGGCTATAAAAAATGTATGAATAAACACCAAATGTTCAAATTAAAGAGAGCCATTTATGGATTAAAGCAGTCGTCAAGAGTGTGGTATGAGAAAGTGGAAAATGTACTACTTTCATTAGAATATAAGAAATCCAAGTATGAACCTTGTGTGTTTTTAAAATGTAAAAATAATATTAAGACTTTTATAGCCATATATGTTGATGATTTTTTCATTTTTTCAAACTGTCATGATGAAACGAATTTTTTGAAAGATAAATTGAGTTCAGAATTTAAGATTAAAGATTTGGGTGAAATGAAACAGTGTTTAGGTATGAGAGTTAGCATTAGAAAAGCCAACAAAACGATAACCTTAGATCAGGAACAGTATATAAATGAGCTGTTGTTACGTTTCAACATGACAAACTGCAAGTCTATGAGTACTCCTATGGAAAGTAATTTAAAGCTGAGCAAAGGTAAAGCTCAAAAAACTGAAAAGTTTCCCTATCAACAACTTATAGGGAGTCTAATGTACTTAGCTGTACTCACTAGGCCAGATATTTCTTATAGTATTAGTTATCTGAGTCAATTCAATAATTGCTTTGATGAAACGCATTGGAAATGTGCCAAAAGAGTGTTACGTTATTTACATGGGACTAAGAGTAAGGGATTAGTGTTTAGAAAATCAGACACTCTTGAACTAGAAGGTTTTGTCGATGCTGATTGGGCGGCAGATATTGTAGACCGCAAGTCATATAGTGGTTTTTGCTACACGCTTTCTAATTCAATAGTGTCATGGGAAAGTAGAAAGCAGTGTTCAGTCGCACTGTCAAGCACAGAGGCTGAATATGTTGCACTTTCAGAAGCTTCTAAAGAAGCTGTCTATCTTCGCAATTTGTTTGGCGAGTTGACTGGAGGCTATGGATGCATAAGCCTGTTTAACGACAATCAAAGTGCACAAAAATTGTGTTTAAATCCTGGCCTCCATAAACGTGCCAAGCACATTGACATTAGATATCATTTTGTTCGGGACATTGTTTCTGATAAACTGATTTCCATTAAGTATCTGCGAACAGATGATATGCCTGCGGACATATTTACTAAGAGTCTATGTTCAATTAAACATAAAAAATTTTGTTTAGATTTAGGAATTTCAAATGTTGAAATATCATTATTGAGTGGGGGTGTTGAAAATCAATAATGATATATCTTAGAATTAGTATCGCCATCTATGTTTATAAAATGCAAGATTTACAGTTTCTCTGTATTCTGTACTGCGCGCCACCACACGGTGACTGTTAAAAATAGTCCAGTAAATATATTTCAACAAGTAGCACGTTGTTTTGTTGCCGGTCAGTTTTTTAACAAGTTTAATTAAAACTTCCGTGATAAAAAACTCTGTTTTCTATCAGCAAGCGCCTTAATAAAGTCGGAAGGCGGTTCGAATCAGTGGAACAATCAGGATATATTCTGTTTATACAGCCACTTAATGAAAGTGAGATTTTTTTATCAATCACCAAAAATTATGAGCCCCGCTTGACCTAAAAGTCTAACCACTTATACAGTGTCATTTATTTAAATGCGGGCCACCCCCCTGTGCAAAGAAAAGTTTTTTTTTGTATTGTGATAACAAAAAAAAATTATTTTGCAAATAAGATAATTAGTTATTACTTCCCTCGTGAGATTTTTTCAGATCTTTACGTTTAAGGGTCCCTAGATGCCGGAAAACATGTTTTCTCAATATTATCTGTAATTATTTATTTATTGCCTACAAAATTACAAATGTACTAGAAAAGTAAGCAAAAAAAATGGTGTCAAATCTAATAAAAAAATTTTTAAATTAAAATTCACTGGCTAATATCCAGGAACCAGTGGCAAAAGCTCTGAGAATCGCTATAAGGAATAATTTACATTCCGAAGAAGATTAAGAAACGTACACGAAAAAATCCAAAGGCAAAAGACTTAAGTTACAATGCAAAAATGGATATTCATAATACAATTAATATAATCCTTCAGAAACTTTTTAATATTATAGACTTAAAAATATCATCATTACTTAAAAAGTCCTCATCTTTTGAGTCGTCCTCAAATGGCGCAATGATCATTGGTGCTATTTCGACATCTAGAACTCGTTCTCGATTCCACCAATCCCATATCAATTTCTCCGTATGTTCCACAGATTTCTTCCAGTACTCCGGCGTAATATAATTTAATGAATCTTGCCAAACAATTTGCATTTCATCTGATGTAAGACCATCGTTCACGTGTTTTTCGTAATATGATTTTGCCCTAGCCCATATTAATTCTATTGCGTTAAACTTGCAATGGTATGGCGGCAGTCGTAAAACCTCACGTCCATTTTCCCGTAATATTTCATCTACGGCATATATTGTTGGTTTTTTAATAGATATTGCTATTAAAAGAGGTTCTAGTTTCAGCATATTGGGTAAAGAATTTTGTTTTTGTTTTATTAGCCAGTCATAAATATCACTTTTCTTCCAGGATGAAATAGATTGTTTATTTAAGATTCTTGAATGATAAGATGCATTGTCCAGAATGATTAAAGATGGAGCATCTAAACTTGGAATCAGTTGTTCTTTTAACTACTTTTCAAACAGTTCACAGTTCATATTATCATGGTAGTCCATACTTTTGGATGTTGAAGAAAACAGTAAACTTGCACCGGGGAGAAATCCTGTTGAAGAACCTGCATGCAAAATGATGAACCGTTTTCCCGTCCCACATCCATTTTTTCTCTTGACAGTTTTTACAGACTCGTCCTGCCAAGATTTCAAACCACTTCCATTAGAAAATATTCAAGATGGTGTTTAGCGGGTTAGGGACATAAATCAAACCTCAGTTTTTTAAAAAATTGGCCGACGTTTCGACGATTTATTTGTCGTCTTCTTCAAGGCTGAAAGAGATCATTTGTTTTGTTACAGTATGGCCGCTCATAGGATACAAACAAAAATTTAATCAAGTATAACAAGGCTAACAAACAACACTAACTGAATATTTTTAAATTAATCTAAAAAAAAATAATGTTTGTTTTAGTCTTGGGAAATATAATTATTCGATACTAAAGAGTTATTATTTTTTATTTTTAAATACATTTTTTTTCCTAAATATAAACCATATACATATGGAAAACAAAGAAATATGAACAAAAAGGTAACCACAACAACATAAAAAGACATATTAAATAACAATAACAAAAGGAAGCCCAGGGTTCATAAGAATTGTTATTTGTGACACTTCACTTGCCTAATTCCTTAGAATTAGAGGCTCACTCATTACTAGGGCATGTCAAGAAGTACTTTCTCTATAGCGATTCAAAATATGGTTATATTGCACACTTAAGCCTTAAGTATCAGTTCTGTGATTCACCGAATTATTTAATTGTATGTGTATCATTTCACTGATATTTCTTTTAATATAATGTTTTTCTCTGTCTAGTACGGTGGTACCTTGAAAATTAAAATTGTGGCCTGTGGAAAAGTGATGTTCCGATAATGCAGTTTTTTCTTTTTTATTGATGTTTATCACCCTACAGTCGTACTTGTGCTGGTATAACCTAGTCTTTAAATATTGCCTCATAATACCTATGTAACATTTATCACAATATTACGAGGCAATATTTAAAGACTAGGTTATACCAGCACAAGTACGAAGTCTCGTCTAAAAATACCACTTTTCTAAATTTTGAATTAACATTTTCCGTGTAGTTCTTTAAAAACTGGATACGCTGACTCGCATAAAAATCTTCGATTACAGTCTTTTTTATATCGAAAACCCAACATTTTTATTAATTTTGACAACGATTTTAGTCCAATTTCCATCCGATTTTTTAAAGCTTCTTTTAAAACTTGAAGGGTTATATTAGTTTTTGATGTGTATAAATCGTAAATTGCATTACGAACATCCATTTTAACATTGTCACTTAAGTCTTCTGTCTTTGACTTTTTTCGTGTACATTTCTTAATCTTCTTCGGTAGTAATTATGCTTTTTTTCATGCACAATTTTCTGCACAGTCCTTATACCGATTCCCAGAGCTTTTGCTACTGTCTCCTGGATATTGGCCGGTGAATTTTCATTTTCGTAATATTTTATTAGATTTAATACCATTTTTTTTCGCTTGTGGATGCGAAAAATCCGAAAATTGTTTTCTATTACTCATTTTGTCACTGACTTGTCAATCTGACTTTCAAGTAACATCACTCAAAGATTTTTGCAACTGTTGGTATTTATATGTTTATCCTCTTTTTTTATATGAAAATATCATAGGTCTATCTAATTCATCTTCCGGATTTTATGCGGAGGATATGATTACACGTAATAAAAGAAAAACAAACTTAAAAATTTTGTCGTTTATAAATCGTATGACCCGCACGATAACACTGCTTTTGACTATAGTAAATAGCTGAATGTCTAGAATAAATTCAATTTTTTTTTCTGCCACCACTATCATAGTTAGACTTAAGTTAGTGTACATTGTCTTTCTTTAAAATAGAATGCCAATTGGGTTTTTAAAATTTTATTATTATCTTACACCTTTCCTTAGCAACGTACTATGAAAAAACTCAATCATTTGTTTCATTTTCTATAGTGAATTTTATATTGGTATGTAAATTATTTATGAAAACAAGAAAGATATTTAGTTGCCTTTCTGTTCCAGGGAAACAAGCTACAATGTCATCTACCTACCTATGCCAATAAAGAAATTTATTGAAAGTATGGTGTTGGTTAATTTCTTTTTCTAGAAAATCCATAAATATATATATCAGCTAATAAGGGACTAAGTGGAATTCACATTATTAAACTATCATTACTTATTATTATTAAATTCAAAATAGTTTTGTTCTAAACCGACAGAAAGTAAATTCATTATTTCTTGTTCTTTAATATTGTACTTGTTTTAAAGATAAAAGTTTGTCAACAAATGTCAATGTGTTTTGAACCGGTATGCTTGGCAATGAATTAGTTACATCAAAAGAGATAATTTTAGCGTTTTTTGGTATATTGATCCCTTGAATGTTTTGTACTAAATCATATGAATTTCTTATCGAATATTTGGCTGAAAAATTAGTGTTATCTGCAATGAAGGTGCTGATACAAAGGAGATGACCGGTCTAATGGGGTAACGAGTGTTTTATGAAGTTTAGGAGGTTCGGGGTTCATTAATGTAAATCTATTAGAATCTTTATCACTAAATAAACTTTTACAATTTTTGATAGCTAGTTTATCATTTAATTGAAAACTATTTGTAGGGTCGCACTTCAATATTTTATATTTATTTGGATCTAAAAATTCTATTTATAAAACTATACGTTTTCATATCCAGTTCGAGTATCGACGTGGGTAAAATTAAGATCAAAATCCACCTTTTCTTCGAAACCCAGTATTTTCTCTAATAATTGAGATATCACATATGAAACTGTTTGGAAAAAATCAGGGTACAATTTGGGGTTATAAACTGCTTTTAATTGTCAGTTGTTCACTCCAGAAGGTGTCTCAAGAATTACCGAAAGTTTCTCTCCATCCATTGTTTAAAAATGGTAAAAAGTCAGATGTGTTGGATCGAGTGAAGGATTCAACAAGAAATTGATGTTAAATTTAGTGTATATTTTACCCATTCTCCTAATTTTGCCAGAGTGTATTTAGATATAATCCTGTATAATTCAAAATATGTTTAGTTTCTCTTTTAAGAAAAAAAAAGACAAACAATATAAAATAATGCAATTATCCATAGAAAATTGTACTCCGTTTTTAAAGAGATAACTCATTCATATTAGGGATTAGTATTACCATAAGTTCGTTTAACATTTCAATTTTGCTCTAAGAAACAAAATAAGGAAACTGTTTTTTTCTAGGGATTTGTTAGTGGCGCCACCTTACGGATTCACATGAAACAACACACGGGGAAACCTGAGGAGTGCGATCTTTGTCATAAAAGATTTTGTAGGAAATCAGAGTTAAAATTGCATTTACAGAAACACAGAGGTTGGTATGTTTCACTTCATCGATGGGTTTAATAGTTTGTTAATTTTCTATCTTTAGCAAATATACTGAGCTCCATTTGAAACGTTCCATGTATAATGTGAGAGAATTTCGATTTTCTTTTTTTCTTGTTAACGAATCAAGATATACAGGGTGATACTAATTATCAAGTATATATTAAAGGGGGTTATTTCTTGTATTATTTTAAGAAAAAAGTTTATATAAATAAACGTCCGCAAATATTAGATACAAGCGTATGTATATATATATATATATATATATATATATATATATATATATATATATATATATATATATTGTTAATTATTTTCTTGGGCATAGGTTAACTCATTGAGAAGTAAAACTATAATTCAATCGACGTTTCGCTCATTATATTGAGCTTTCTCAATATATTTATTTTCTACAGTAAAAACATGTATAGTAAGTAAATAAATTTTTAAATTGGTTAAAACATTATTGAAAAAACATCACTCAAAAAAACATTACATTTAAAAGAAACTATGATTATGAAACAAAAATACATTTAAAACAACATTAATATTATTAGTACATACCTTGGAAACATGTCAGTTTTACGAATGTTTTGCGATTGCAATAATTTCGACACGTCTGGAATTCTGGTAGATAAAAACGAGCAAACGCAAGTTCAGGAGGTTCATAACCAAATGCAGCAAGAAGTTCAAAGTTTACGATCCCAGATGCAGAAATTTGGAAAGCGAAAGCTGGCTAGGTGCTACCAAGCCCCATCGACATCAACAAAAATCAAAGTATCCCGGCTGCAGAATAATGGTAGTACTGGGAAAGATATGCGGTCGGGACTGTGAAATGGTACTGGATACCGGTTCAACACACACCATCGTGAGGCTAGACATTATAGCTCCTTGCAGGACAGAAAATCCATACAAAAAATATGTCTTGGAAACCGCCAACGGTGAAATTATACCTGTGAAAGGCATTCATGAGCGACGTTTGATGATTTTGAAGAAGAAGTAATTTTATTCGAATCAGTTCAAGACTGACCACTACATGCGAAAGGAATTTTACCAGCAAGAACCTTAACTCATTAATTAAAAGGTCATTAGCAGCAAGTAAAAAAAGGTGACAAGATCGGAACCTGTCAACCTACTCATACAATATTTACCTGTACAAACTTACTACCTTCAGAACCTGGAACTACTTTACCTAAGGCACTCCAAGACCTAGTGAAATCGCCACATTTACTGAATAAGGTTCAGATGAGCAAGTTGGAAGAACTTTTGAGAAGAAATCAAAATGTTTTCTCTCTGTCTGACATCGACTTAGGAAAAACTAACATAGTTCAACATCGAATTAATATTGGTGATGCAGCGCCGACAAAACAGCCTCCAAGACGAATACCTTTGGCAAAGCTACATGAAGTTAATCAGATGCTTAAGGATATGGAAAAACAAGACATTATAGAACCATCTCAAAGTCCATGGTCGTCACCAGTAGTCTTAGTTAAGAAGAAAGATGGCTCCACCAGATTCTGCGTCGACTTCCGCAGGCTCAATGACGTGACAAAGAAAGATAGCTTTCCCTTACCAAGAATTGATGATACCTTGGACGCTTTAACAGGATCAAAATGGTTCTCAACCCTAGACCTGAAAAGTGGTTATTGGCAAGTTAAGCTTAATCCAGATGATAAAGAAAAGACAGCGTTTTCTACTGGGACTGGATTGTGGCAATTTAAAGTTATGCCTTTTGGATTATGCAACGCCCCAGCAACTTTTGAACGTTTAATGGAACTGACATTACATGGAATGACATGGGAAAGTCATTTAAAGAATATTGAAGCTGTTTTCCAGAAACTGAGAATGGCTGGCTTAAAACCCAGTCCCAAAAAGTGCCAGTTTTTTCAAAAAGAAGTGAAATATCTAGGCCATGTAATTACCGAACATGGAGTAAAAACCGATCCTGAGAAGACTGAAACCATTCAAAATTGGCCAATACTAAAGGACAGACATGAACTAAGGAGTTTTCTGGGACTTTGTACGTACTACAGACGATTCATAAAAGGTTTTGCTAATATCGCTAGACCGTTACATCGACTTACTGAAAGCAGTCACAGCTACGTATGGACCCAAGAATGTGGAGAAACATTTAACAACTTGAAGCAAGCCTTGTGTAATCCTCCAGTTTTGTCATATCCTGAGCCATCCCAGATGTTTATTGTAGACACCGATGCTAACAATGACGCTATTGGTGGTATTTTGTCACAAGTACAAAATGGCGAAGAAAAAGTAATAGCCTATTTCAGCAAGGTTCTTTCTAAACCTGAACGCAACTACTGTGTGACAAGGAAAGAACTACTGGCTATTGTTAAAACATTGGAGCTTTTTCATAAGTACTTATATAAGCAAAAATTCCTTTTAAAGATGCATCACTCAAATAGTTGCTACAATTTAAGAATCCCGAAGGACAAATAGCCAGGTGGTTGCAGCGCCTACAGGAATATGACTTTAAAGTTGAACATCGCAAAGGGTTAAATCATAAAAATGCTGATGCTTTATCAAGAAGACCATGCCCAGAAAGTTGTTGTAAACATTGCAACAGACACGAGGAAAGAGAAGATCCTGACGATTTTCATTGCCGAAGAACAGCACTTCAAAGCTCTCCAGAGTGGCACTCTAAAATGTTATCCAAAGATCAGACCCAGATATTGGCCCTATAATTAAACTGAAATTAGAAAATTCACCAAGACCTTGTTACCAAGAAATTGCAGGCAAATCCCAGAAATTTAAAGGATACTGGGCTTTATGGGACTCTGGTGATAAAAGATAAAGAAGTCAACAAAACTGTAAGGAGAATGGCGAAACAAGACATTAGAGAACGTCAGGAAGAACAAATTGAGAAAATTATGGAGCAAAACAGAGGCATAAAAATATTTAAGAAGGAGAATGCACACAAAAAAGAGATCAACAAGCTGATAGACAAAGATGGCAACATGACAGAAGATAGACAACAAATACTGAAAGTCACGGAAAACTTTTATACGGATCTGTATGAATCAAAAGCCGACGAAGAAACCTTGAGATTATCAAAGGAAGATAAGCGGAGAATACTTAACATTGGCTCAGAAGAGCTGCCAGACATCGAAATCGAGGAAATTGAAAAAGCCATGAAACAAATAAAAACGGAAAAGCCGCAGGACAAGACGATATCCTACGGGAAATGCTGAAGGAGGGAGGACCGCCGCTTATGAAAGAACTCAAAAAACTCTTTAATAAATGCCTCATCCAAGGAACGATACCGACCGATTGGGAGACCGCTATAGTTGTACTAATATACAAGAAAGGAGATCCTAGCAATTTAGAGAACTATAGACCAATAAGTCTTTTATCTCAAATATACAAACTATTCATGAGAATAATAACTAATCGACTTGACATGAAGTTCGAAACGTACCAACCTAAAGAACAAGCGGGCTTTCGGAAGAACTATAACACAATTGAACATCTTCACACAGTCAGAATACTCATAGAAAAGGCGACAGAATACAATATCACAGTCTGGATGGCTTTTGTCGACTTTCGAAAAGCTTTCGATACAGTAGAATTCTGGGCAATTGAAAGAGCTATGAAAAACGCAAGAATAGATCACAGATATATCAACATACTACACGAAGTCAACGACCGATCCAAATTGAAGATAAGGCTCCACGAAGATACCAATGAGGTGAAAATAAATAGAGGAGTTAGACAAGGCGACATAATCTCACCCAAACTATTTACCTTGGTATTGGAGGACGTCTTCAAGAATCTGCACTGGGAAAACAGCGGACTTAACATATCTGGAGAAAGACTCAACAACCTCAGATTTGCCGACGATATCGCCCTTTTTGCCGAAGATGAAACGGAATTGAAAGAAATGCTCCAGGAGTTACAACAAGGGGCACAATATGTCGGTTTAGAAATGAACACCTCAAAAACAAAATTTATGACGAACGTGCAAACAATTAATAATACAATATCCCTACAAGGACAAGAAGTGGAAAAGGTAGATTCATACATATATCTGGGGCAAGAACTCACAATCGGAAAAATTAACCAAGAACTGGAAGTCAATAGAAGAATACGTCTGGGATGGGCGGCTTTTGGCAGACTAAAACACATCATTCAGTCAAGACTACCTTTAAAACTGAAGTGCAGAGTCTATAATGAATGTATCCTTCCAACAACGACATACGGCTGCGAGACATGGGTTCTTACCAAGAAAATTCTCAACAAACTACAAGTTCACCAGAGAGCAATCGAAAGAAAAATGTTAGATACATCCTTTAAAGACCGTAAAACGAATGAGTGGATAAGAAGCAGGACCAAAGTCCAGGACATAACAAAACGAATCTGCTCTCTAAAATGGAACTGAGCAGGACATGTGGCCAGAAACAACACTAACTGGAGCGGAAAAGTTACCAGATGGAGACCTTGGGGAGAAAAAAGAAGCACTGGCAGACCCCAACAACGCTGGTACGATGACATTAAGAGAACAGGAGGTCTCAACTGGTATCAAGTTGCTCAGAACCGAGAAAACTGGAGAAACATGAGAGAGGCCTATATCCAAAGGATAGAAAACGGCTAGAAAGAAAGAAAGAAGAAAGAAAGGTGATAAAAGACGTCCTGTTAAAAAGAATCTGGGAAAGTTCTGATGACAAAAATAACAAATACCAAACTATTTTGCCCTCAAAGAGAATTCCTGAAGTGTTGCAAGCCTAATACAACGGTGTAGGCGGAGGACATTTTGGTGTTATGAAGACTCTTGAAAAAGTTCGAGAAAGGTTTTATTGGTTCGGAAGTCGTATAGATGTGAAAGATTGATGCCGAACCTGCGAAGACTGCGCCGCCAGTAGAGGACCCCAAACTCGTACTCGTGGCAAAATAAAGCAGTACAACGTGGGAGCACCCTTCGAACGAATTGCCATACATGTAGCAGGACTATTTCCTGTTAGTAAGTCGGGAATCGCTTTGTGTTAGTAGCGATGGATTACTTCAGCAAATGTCCAGAAGTCTACGCAATACCCAATCAAGAAGCCATCACTGTCGCCGACGTACTATTTCATGAATGGATTTGCCGATATGGAATTCCAAGGGAAATACACTCCGACCAAGGCAGAAATTTTGAATCCGATGTATTCGAAAGCTTGTGCAGCCTATTAGGAATTCATAAGACAAGAACAGCACCTCTTCATCCGCAGTCAGATGGAATGGTTGAAAGCTTTAATAGAACTTTGGAGAACTACCTGAAAATCCAAGTTAATGAACACAAAGTTCCTGGGATAAATGTATTCAACCATTTTTACTGGCCTATCGCTCTGCAGTTCATGAATCCACTGGAAAAACACCTGCCAGTGTAATATTTGGATCTGATTTACAGCTTCCAGTCGACCTCTTGACTGGACGACCTCCGAACAATAAGATAACTACTACGGATTATGCCAGCCAGGTTAGTAAACGCCTCAGAGAAATCCATGAAGAAGTCCGCCATAAATTACAGATAGAAAGCGATAGAATGAAGTCACGTTATGATCTACGAGCCAATCACATTGGATTTACAGTCGGTGAAAAAGTTTGGTTATACAATCCAAAAAGAACTAAGGGACGCTCGCCGAAGTTGCAGAAATCATGGGAAGGCCCGTATCGTGTGGTGACCCGACTGAATGACTTGGTATACCGGATTCGGAAAAGCCCTCATGCAAAAATGAAAGTGGTGCATCTCCATGGATTAGCCCGTTACCAAGATACCGAAGATGTTTGATCGGGACGATCAACTCTTGGAAGGGGGCAATGTTACGAATTTAGCCCTAGTCATAGATTTGTTAAGATTTAGATGAATTTATTTATTGTTTGTTATTTTATTGAAGTAGACTTTCCTTAATTTTTATCCATGTAACGACTATGTTAGTGTCAAAAATCGTTCTCGAATGTTCTGTTAGACTTAATTCATCTCACCCTGTACTATTTAGATTATTCTAGAATTTTCTAGATCATTCCATCCTTTTCTAAAGGCTAAATAAGCGCGCCGCGAGGCCTCATTTTGATTCAATAATAATAATAATAATAATTCTTTATTTAGCACCTGGCTAATAATACAAGTATGTATAAACAATCAATTGTAAGGCATATCCATTAAATTAAATGTAAACAAAATTATTAAATATGTCAAATATAAAAATTAAAATTAAAATATCGATACATCGATTCAATAGAATAAAACTTATTAAAACAGAACAGTACACTCTTTTAAAAACAAACAAAATCTGTAAAATTACAATATATAGTCAACATTATAAATATGTCAAAGTTTAAAAACATGTATATCCTACAAACCTATTCAAATGAAAACAATGCTAAATATTACATCTCATTAAAATTAACTATTTTATTTTGCTTCATGTATCACTCTCCCTTCAAATGCTCTTTTAACCTGTGTTTAAATGTATTCAAGCTACTTATATTTCTAATATCTACAGGTAGTTTTTGTTTTTTTTTTTTTTAGTGATATAAAAGTTTTCTTTATGTCTGGTTGGATATGAATGAACCATTTCGTTAGTGAATAATCGTTCTGTTAAATATTCAGGCGTCAATCTATTTTTAATTTTGTATACAAGTACTACGGTCTGATACTTCAAAAACTTTTCAACAGGGAGCCAATTTAACTTTCCTAACATTTCCTTTATAGGTGTGTCCCTTTTTTCTTGTAATATTATACGCATAGCTCTATTTTGTAATTTTTGAAGCCTACTGATCTCATTCTTGTTTGCTAAAAAAAGAACTGATGAACTGAATACTAGATGAGGTAAGACCAAGATATTATAAACAGTAATTTTTGCCCATTGAGACAGAGATGTAGAAATTCTTGATAGAAAATTAATATTGTTTGTCATTTTTTCAATTATGTACAAAATATGATCTTTAAAATTAAGGTAACAGTCAATTACAAAGCCGAGATACTTTATCCTCTCTACCACCTCAATCTCACAAGAATCTATTTCAACTTTTAAATTTTCCTGCTGAAAGTCTTTTTGTATCTTATTGTTACCTATTAGCATAAATTTGGTTTTCTGTGTATTAAGCTTGAGTGAATTTTGACCTAACCATATTTCTAGCTGATTCGATTCTATATTAATTACTTCTATTAAGTGAGTTAAGTCTTTTGAAAAAAAATATATTAACGTTTTCAGTTTTAATTAAGTTGTAATTAAGATTTCGAAGTTTTAAAAACCTGACATTGACAAGTTTAAAGATACCTTAGTTACGATTGTTAAGTATAACCAGTGTCTACCTTTGATACCTGTAACCTGTGTTTGAATAAAAGGAGTGCATTCAGAATCTACGTGTTTGTGTACCGCCAAATCTGGAACAATATATATATATATATATATATATATATATATATATATATATATATATATATATATGTATATATATATATATATATATATATATATATATATATATATATATATATATGTATATATATATACGTATATATATATATATATATATATATATATATACGTATATATATATATATATATATATATATATATATATATACATATACATATACATATATTTATATATATATATATATATATATATATATATATATATACAGGGTGTTTCCTAAACATTGGTAAAATTCGTAGAGTGATTCATATTTTTATGAAAAAAAGTTATTATAAACATTTGTCAAAAATGCTTCCTAAGGGAGCTACGCCCCTTAAATGGGGCAAAAGACGGTTTTTCCTGAAAACATATTTCCGAAACCGTTCATACAAAAATCATGAAAGTTGGGACATCGTACAAACTTTGAATGCTGAATCAGAATTTGAGCTCAGAGTATCAAAATTTTAATCAGGGGTGTACCATACCGGGGGAGTTGGGGGTAAAAACAACCCTATTTTTTTATGACATACTTACTTTACATTCTGATATCATGATATGATTTTTTTACGGAAAAAATACTCTTAGTTCATATCAATAGGGATAATAGTTTTCGAGAAAATCGCAGAAAATTTCTACAGTGATGCATCGGCACCCTAAAGACAGGTTTTTCAAAATTATTGAAACCGCTCACCGTGAAATATTGAAATTTGGGATACTACATAAACTTTTGACGCCAAATTAGAGTCTGAGCTCTAAAACTATGATAATTGTATCAGAGGCTTATCATATTGAATTGGTCAGGGTTAAAAACAACCCAATTTTTTGATAGTAATTTATTTTTGACATTTTGATTTTAGAATTAGATCTTTGAATATTTTTTACGTAAAAAAGATACTACTTCTGGTTCACATTGATTAGGCTATTAGTTTTTGAGAAAATTGCAATTGATTCCGTCGACGCCGTTATTTACCCCTTTAAGAATACATAGGTAAGCAGTAAGTATTGTGTCGTTTGATATTTTTTTGGAGAGTCCTTAGTGTCGAAAACAGAGGGTGATAGAAATGCTTTTCGAAAAACAAGAATAATACAAACTATTTTATTATCGAAATATTCATTAATTTAATTTTCGTATTACTTCACAAAAATTGTTGAAAATGACCACCATCTGCTAGGATACATGAATCAAGTTTCATTGACTGACGAACTCTTTCAAATATGGCAGGGGTATTCCTTATCGCATTGCAACCTGCAATTATACGATTTCTTAAAGTCCACATTTTCCACTGGTGTGACATAAACTAATGACTTTAGATGACCCCATAGAAAATAATCTACAGGGTTTAAGTCCGGAGACCGAGCAGGCCATAAGTGAGAGACCAATCCAGCGGTCTCCATATGTTGCTGTTAACCACTCACGAGCTGCCATTAAAATGCGCTGGCGCACCATCGTGCATAAACCACATTGCATCTCGCGTTGCCAATGGTACATCCTCAAGGAAGTTAGGTAGGGTTTCTTCCAAGAAGTTTCGATAAACCTCGCCAATCCAAACGTTTAAAGAAAACTGATGCTGAAAACGATCTTCACGTATCTCATGCGGATTTTCGTCAGTCCATACATGATTGTTGTTCATGATTGCATTTTTTGAGAAATGCGCTTCATCGGTAAAAAGAATCAACGACAGCAGCTGAGGGATTTGAACCAATAGCTGCAAAAGCCGTTGACAAAAAAGGGTGCGTGGAGGAAAATCAGTAGGGAGAAGTGCCTGAACTCGTTGTATGTGGTATGGATACAACAAATTGTCTTTAAGAATTGTCCAAACAGTTTTATTACTGATATTCAACGCACCTGCAATTTTTCTAGTGGAAGTACCTGGATCTTCCTCTATTATATACAGAACATTTTCTTCGATTTCCACCGTTCTTGCTGTCACGGGTCTTCCCGTTCCTCTATTTTGTTTCAATGTGCCTGTCTCATGAAGTCGTTGATGTATTCTCTGGAACATTCTGCTGTCAGGAGCATTACGGTTAGGATATCGTTCAATGTACAACCTCCTAGCCTCTAAAGCATTACCATTCGCAAGTTCTTATAAGAAATGCATATCAGTCATTTCAGCGTTCGTATAGCGATTCATGATGAAAAACTTCACTAGCAAAAAGAATGAAGATTCAGATTTAAACTAACTTTGCTTCCGATATCTGCACCAGTCTGCTATGATTTGAAAATATTATTCTATCGGAATGTTAATAAAAGATAAAAACGCATTTTATTTTTTAATTTCCATTGATTTATTATTGACAAATAATTTTTTTATGTCAAAGTCACTTAACTATGAAATAATGCCCGGTATTCACGTTAAAGGCAATGGTACATAGACCACGTTAAGCAAATAAAACTAATTTCAGATTTTTTGGCACTTAGCCGGTTATTTACTTCAAGTCTTCAATTACTTTTCTTCGTTGATCTCTAGAATGAATATCTTTTTAAAGCACATTTAGTTTTTCATTTAGATGACAATACCCAACACATACTTACTAACTGTAAATTTCTCAGCAGATAAATACAATTTTTACCCCAATTTATGATGATATCGCCTCCTAATATTAAATTTTTTTTTAACAACGTGAATTCAGAATCTAATTTGGCGTTAAAAGTTTAAGAAATTTCAATATTTCATGGTGAGAGGTTTCAAAATTTTGAAAAACGTGTTGGTCAGAAAGCATACTGTAGAAAATTGCGATTTTCTCGAAAACTACTATGTTATTGATATGAACTAAGAGTAAAATATTTTTTATTTAAAAAAAACAATCCAGGTATCATATCAGGATATCAGAATGTAAAGTAATATATCATAAAAAATTTTGTTTTTACTTACAAGCGATTATGGTACCCCTGATTAAAACATTTTCGGCTCAGAATATTTGGTTTTTCGATGTACCAACTTTCATGATTTTTGTATGAACGGTTTCAAAATATGGAGGAAAAACCCTTTTTGCCCCATTTAAGGGGCGTAGCATTCCCTTGGAAGCATTTTTGACGGGCGCGGCACGATTATATCAAACATTAGTATTCAGTTTTTCACAAAATGAAGTGAGGGCACGATTCGGAATGTAAAAATAACGGCTAAACGCATCGTAACAAAAAAGCAATACAAGCATTCCGCAATAATGCCATCGATTATTTTGCCTCCATCCGCAATCATAATCGTTTTCGTTATTATTTAAAACACCCCGTTTTTGACAAATGTTCCCAAATATTTTTTTCATAAAAATACCTTAGGTTTGCACCCTACGAATTTTTTACCAATGTTTAGGAAACACCCAGTATATATATATATATATATATATATATATATATATATATATATATATATATATATATATATATATATATATATATATTAGCAATTCCAAAACAGTAAAATCTATTTGATTGAAATTTGACACAACCTCAAAGATGTTTTAAGGCTGTATATTGACAGTTTTTAACAGTTTTTATTTCCACCATTGGCGTAGATATGGGTAACCAACCTGACTTTCTTAATAATAAAAATAGTATATCACTGGTTTTCTAAAAAATACTAGCTTCATGGTTTAGGGTAAGTAAAAATACACAAAAAAATTCCTTTTAGTATTTTGTGATACAAGTCGTTTTCGAAAAAAACTGTTTCCTTGGATCATTCAAAAAAAAAGTTTTAATAAATATATGTTCGTAAGTGCCCTGTTTTTAAGATAGACCGTGTTAAGTTTAAAAAGTAACACCCAGTATCTCCAATATAGGACATTTGCAGACATATATTTATTAAAATTTTTTTTCTTAAAATGGTCCAAAAATCACTTTTGTAGAATGTTGAGCAATTCTGACTCCAACTAAAACTGGACGAGAGGTGCCAAAGGCGTGCATCAAAATAGAATTTGTTTTTTTCTCGAAAACGACTTGGCGTATCACAAAAAAATTAAGGCATTTTGTTTGTGTATTTTTACATGCCTTATAAACACTGTTGATTCTGTCGAAATATAGCTTTTAAAAACCTATCAGTTATGCCAAGTCTTATCAAATACTGTTTCGGGATTACTAATTTTTTTTTTAATTTTAGCACTGTATCTCGAAAATGAGGCATTTGTGGACACAAATTTAAATTAACTTTTTTTTCTTAGAATAATCCAAGGAATCACCCTCTTTAATATTTACTCGACATTTAGGGACACCTTGTGCTGTCTCATCAGCTCATCAGTCATAAGCATCTGTAACTTCAAAAGAATAGTTAATGAGAAAATTAAATAGAATTTGATAAGTTTTTTAAACAATTTTATGTAAATTGTAAAACGTAATAAAATGGTTTCAGAGCCTCCTTAAATGCTGAAGTTGCTGCCCAATACGTTCTATGCAATGCTAGAACCTCTCTTGTGTGGAAAAAACTGCAACTTCAATTTCATCTCTTGATAGATTGCAAATTGCATTCCGAACCCTGTTTTCCATGTCTTCCCTCGTTGTAGGTTGAGTTGGAAGTACGTTGCCTTTTACCGTCCCCATAAATAGAAATCCAAACAGGTTAAGCCTGGGGATCTTGGTGGCCATGGAAATAGATTTCCTCTTCCAATCCACCGCTGTGAAATACTGTGTTTAGATGTTCTCGCACATTTATAGCAAAATGTACCGAACAACCGTCCAGTTCCAAAAACAAATTTGCCGTGTTTCCAGTGGCATATTTTTTAACAAAATCGTTAATTGGTTGACCAAAAAAATCTAGAAACACGTTGCCACACCGCACATTAAGACTCTATCGTCCTTGATGTTAAACTTCGCGCAACCAATGAGGATTTTCTGCTGACCAATAATGCATGTTACGCATATTGTCGGTTAAAAGTTACTTCATCAATTCATTTATAATGCCTAATATCCAACAAGAATAATTCAATGTACGGTCGAAATCTTGTTCTTTCAAGGCCTGATATAAAACTAAATGGTATGGGTGCAGTCTAAAAATAAAAAAAATACCTTGTGGAACATTCAAAGGAATATATTTTCTTTCAAAATATTTAGAACATTAGTACAAGATATGCCCAGGGTAAGCTTAACGTGTGCAACTAACAAATTAGATGATGTATATGTCGCAGGCAAATATAGAACAGAAGCTTTGGTCAATTAGGAAATAATGGTTTTTGGGATTAGACCATGTCAAATTGGAATTACTATCCGACGTTTTGCCTTCGATTGCACGAGGCATCTTCAGGGATCTTTACTCCACGAGATCTGAACACTGAATGAGTTCGAAGAGATTCAGGCGGGCTTTTATACCCGACTTGTGCTCGCAGAACCGTGACCTTGTGTTAAGATTGATTTCCACGTGTGATGTAGACCGTAGCAGCCCATATCTCTATTGAAATTTTTTGTATGTTTAAATATTTCAATAGATTCTCTAATTTTTCGTTTATAAAATTCTGGAGCCGATGCTAGACCTTTGGTTTCCTTTACATTTGTAGTATGACCAGTGGTATGCTGGTGTTCAGCTACAGCAGATTGAACAATTTGTTTCTTTTTAATACATCATTCATGTTCCTTAAGTCTAGTTGATATTGAGAGTCCCGTTTCTCCCACATACACTTCTCCACAAGAGCAAGGAATTTTATATACTCGTTCTCTTTGGAAAGGTACAATATCTTTCAGGAATTGCAAGCATTGTCCAATCTTCAATGTGTATTGAAGATTGTACGTATGTTGGACCGCCGAAGTAATTGTCCTATTTTGTCTGTAGTACCATGTTTGTAAGGAAGAACAATACTACCTAACGGTGGCTCCTTATCATTTTCCTTTGGCGGAGGTGGATAGAGAGCTTCGGTCAGTTTCGATGTTTCCGATGTTAGAAAATCTTGATCAGAAATCGAAATAGCTCTGAATACTAATGAATTAATAAGCGATTTCTTTTGTGCTGGATGGATCGTGATGGGAATTTGCATTTAAGTATCTATTTGTATACGTCGGGTTGCAAAGGCCAAAATAGTAGCATTCCCGTAGAAGACATAGTGTCCTCTGTTGAAGCAGCAATTAAAAGATTACCGGTGGAACAAGCCGATGAAGTCAGATATGATACACGGACCACCTTAAATGAAGACGCAAACGTTCTGGTACTTCCAGCAGATAAAGGCAACACCAGAGTCGTCATGGACAGAATGGAATGTGTGGAAAAAGTAACTCAACTTTTGGGCAACAACACCTATAAGGTTATGCAGGCAGACCTTTCAATGTTACCCCCTACCAGATTAACGCCAACACAACTAAATGTAAAGCTCAGCACACTTGTTTTGCTGCCACTAAAACACAAGAGATTAGAATCACACCATTTTTAACAGTCTCTTCTGTCAGACCATAAAATAATCGTATCGTCCGCAAAACCGTGAAGGTTCTATGAATTTGAAGGGTAGCAAGATCGTTGATGTATATTAGAAACAGGATCTTCCTGAGAGATAGGACTCGAACCAATTTAACGTAACTTCTCTGATCCGATAGCGAGCCAGCTTCCCCAACAGTATTCCGTGATTCACGTAATCGAACGCCTTGGAGAAATCACAGAACACTGCTGCGGCCAGGTGACCTCCGTTAAGACTGAGATGCAGATTCTCCAAAAAGCTGAAAATAGCGTCTCCCGTACACTTGGCCTCCTGAAACCTAATGAATATTATGGCGTTTTAGAAATCCAATAACTTTATTCCTGACTAGCTTTTCAATTATTTTTGACAATGAAGGGAGCAAAGAAATTTAACGGAAATTGGCAGAGTCCTCACTATAATTACCCTTGTATAGTGGCTGCACCACTGCCATTTTTAGACAATCAGGAAAAACGCCAGAGTCAAATGACTGGTTTATTGTATCAACCAGAACAGATAGCACCTGTTCGGGAAGACTTTCAAGCACACGCACTGGTATCTCATCAATGCCTGAAGATTTCTTATTCCTAATACTGTTTTTCTTTCATTTACGTCAGTATAAGCCATATAAAAAGAGTCACAGACTGATATATGTTGTACATAAGATAAGGGATCTATTTGGGACTTCAAGTTACATAGAACGGAAGCTTTCACGGCTTTGGTCAATTAAGAAATCGTGGTTCTTGGGGTTAGACCGTGTCAAATGAGAATTAATATCCGACGTTTCGCCTTCGATTGCACGAGGCATCTTCAGGGATCTTTACTCCACGAGATCTGAACACATAATAGATGAAACCCGTATAATGTGTTGCGATGCAGTTTTGGAGGTTGACGTGATGGAAATTAAATATCTTAAAAAGTTGTTATCCGAGCTGGAGGAGAAGAATAGACTGCTTCAAGAAAATTCTGACCTCTGGAAAGAGAAGTTTGAAGCAATGAGAAATATTACAGGTAAAAACATAACATCCCTGTTACATAACCAAGCGGATCAGGCCCTCTTCCACCCCCCGACCAAGGCCAGGACCGCCTATCAAACGCAAGGCGCATGAGCGCGGACGAAACCAAAGGGGTTGCACCACAGTCAACAGATGGCGCTACCGGACTTATCGAGGTTCCTGAATCCGAAATCTCGAAATGCGAAAGTCAGCAAGTTTCTTCACAAGCAACAGATGACGCCACTGAGGTGACTGTTGATTTCGAATCCGCAATCAAAAATTCCGAAAATCCAAATTCTCTCGATTACGTTGGTGTCGAATTACTGGCGTCGAATTCTCAGATGAATGAAAAAACGAATGAAGGAAGTCAACAAAATGAGGATGAGTGGACTACTGTTCAATCAAGGAGACGTAAGCCCCAACCCGTAGGAAAGGATGTAGTAAAACAAAGTAGCCTACAAAATAACGATGGCAATATAGAGACTATCCCAAAACAAAGGATGAAGACCCAAAACAATGGCCATCTAAGATCAACTCCCATTAGAGGCTGTAAACAAGTGACCTCACAGAATGTTGCACCTAATGTACACAATAAAAATTTCTTTGTTACTGGCTTTAAACCAGAAATGACTCCAAAGGAAGTACAGGAGTATATAAAGTTACATCTAAACATAAAAACAAAAACTTACTGTAAAAAACTTAAAACAAAAAAGGACCACTTAAGAAGCAGCTTCAAAGTGGCTACTGAAGAAAAACACATAGATCTGTTCTTAAATCCTGAAATGTGGGAACAAGGAATATCTGTAAATTTTTTTATGAATATCCGACGAGTCCTTTAAACAAAAGGGATGATACTTATATTCCAGAACTACAAGAGAAAGAATCATTGGTGCAATTACTGCATGCCAATGTCAGATCATTAAGAAACAAAACCGGTCAAGTAGAAGCTTTCTTCAGCGGCATGGGTACTGATGTGGTCTGTATATCAGAACACTGGCTGAAGGAAGAAGAAATACTGGAAACCAGACTTGATGGCTACCGATGTGCTGGTTATTCCTGTAGAAGACAACAGAAAGGAGGTGGCACTGCAATTTACTGTAAATCGGGTTTGGATATACAGCCAGTTGATGTCTTAAATCATAATATCGATAAATGTATAGAAATGTCTAGTGTATATGTAAAAAATTTTAACATGTTTATTTTACTTATTTATAGGTCCCCATCTGGCCATTTTGGCACTTTTCTGACTGTACTAGAAGATTATTTGAATAGGTGGTGTGCAAACAAAAACCTGGTTGTGGCTGGGGACTTTAATGTGCATTTCGGAACGGAACAACCTGAAGCTGTCGCACTGTGTGATTTGTTGGGTGGCTTTGGTCTCTGCGGAACTATTGAGGCTCCAACGAGGGCGGGCTCTTGTCTAGACAATATTTTTGTAAATGTCTCTGCCAGGGGAGTGTCGTCTGTGAATGTAGAGTCACATTTCTCTGATCATGTTTCTCAGCTGCTCACAGTGGATTTGATCCATTCAAATCCTGCTTTCAGGGAGGAGAGTAGGATGTGCAGACCAATTACTCAGCAGGGTATGTCCCTTTTTTACAACATGGTGGAGAATACAACATTTGACTTTATTGATGACCCAAATATGAACTGCCTATCTCGAAGCCTTTCCGGAGAAAAACATAAGGGTCAGGACTAACGACCCTGGTAATACTTCATGGTTTAATAACAGCTTAAGAACTATAAGGGAACATCTGCATTTTTTGGGAGAGTTGCGTACGTAGTACAATCAGCCAGTATGGACTGAACAATATAAGTCTTTCAAAAAGATGTACAAGGTAGCAATAAGGGATGCCAGGGTGGCAGCAAATGACAGGGCCATCAGCTCTTCAAGAAACCCAGTCAAAACAATGTGGAATATTATTAACAGTCGGCGTAGAGCTCATGAACATTTCCATACACCCTCTGACTTGACCCCTGATAATTTTAACGAATTCTTTACTAACATAGCTCATACATTAGTGGAAGGGATCCAAAACACTCAAATGGATCCACTGGAGTATCTCACAGCAATACCCAAACCAGCAGCATCCTTTGATTTTCAGGAAGTATCTTTTATTGAGATGAGGGACATTATAGATAACATGCAAAACAAAACAAGTCGTGACATATTCGGACTTAGCATCAACATCTTTAAATCAATAAAAAACCTTATTATAGTTCCTATGGCAAAATTGGTAAATCTGTGTTTCAGAGAAAACAGCTTTCCGGACATTCTTAAGAAGGCTATGGTTATCCCAATTTTTAAAAAAGGAGATAAAAATTACATCACCAACTACAGACCGATCAGCCTCTTACCCATTGCATCCAAAATCGTTAAGAAGTGCATAGCCCTGAGAATCGTGGGATTCCTGGAGGATAATGGTTGCTTTGTGGGTTCTCAATTTGGATTTCGGAAAGGAAGGAGCACAGTTCTGGCCCTGCTTGATCTCGTAGACAGGGTGCTGGACTCGTTCTAGCTATTACAGTACAATGCCTCACTTTTTTGTGACCTGAGCAAGGCATTCGATTGTGTGGACCATGACCTCCTCTTAAAAAAGCTAAATTTTTACAACTTTTCCAAGAACAGTAAAGCATTACTCAAATCTTACCTCGAAAATAGAGTGCAGATTGTTAGGGTGGGAGGGGTTGCGTCTGCGGAGAGGGAAGTTACCATAGGGGTACCCCAAGGCTCAATACTGGGACCCATTCTTTTCTTGATTTACATCATTGGCTGTGTACGTGGTGACTTCACTCTCTATGCGGATGACACCACTCTCTCTCTTTCAAAAAGTTCTCTGGATGAGGTTCTAAGGGGTCTTGAGGAAGCACGATCGAGTGTAGAAGCCTGGTTTGATGCAAACGGGCTACTTCTGAACCGGGATAAAACTCAGAGGCTTGTGTTCTCATTGCGTGATCTTGATGGTGTAAATGGGGACACTGCTTCTGTCAAATTTTTGGGTGTTCATATCGATCCAAAACTGAAGTGGGATGTCCATATTCAGCAGTTGGCACTGAGGCTCAGGAGTGGTCTGTATGCCCTTCGACAGTTAGCAGAATGTGTTAGTATTATGGTACTTAGGACCACATACTATGCGATATTCCATTCAGTCATGACTTACTCTGTGTTAGTTGCCCAGGAAGCAGTCGTATCTTTGGTCTTCAGAGAAAAGCTGGAATCGTGGCCGGTCTAGCTTTCAGGGATGAGTGCAGGAGGGCAAGCTATTCTGAGCCTTCCCAGTATATACTGGAATGTCTCCTCTATGTAAAAAGGTATCAGGGTTCTTTTGTAGTGCACAGTGAGGTCCACAGCCATGACACTAGGAACAGAAATAATCTGATACCTGCATACTGCAGATTGACAAGATGCCAGAATGGTCCACGATATTGGGGCATAAAATTTTTTAACCACCTGCCGGATGACATCAAATCCCTGGACGTGAAACTATTTAAAACTAAAATAAAAAGCATTTTGATGTGTAAAGCATTTTATTCATTTGATGAATTTTTAAAATACAGATTTTAGTGTGTATATACCTCTTTTGTCAGATTTGTATATATATTAATGTTTGTGTAGACTGTACAGTGGACTCTTGTTTTTGTTTTTTTAATGTTGATTTTACTTGCCTAAATGTCTTTTATAAACATATTTTACAATTTTCTTTTTTTATATATACCTTTTGACTTATGTAAGTGCAATTTATATATTGGTCTGTTTTAACAGATAAAACCTATTTCCTGACTAGATAGATCAAAAATGAATTAGGTGTCATGGGCTCGATTTCTGCGAAATGTTTAATGGCAAAAACCGCGATATTTTTCTGAGATATAGGGCGTTTTTATTTTCGGCCATTTTGAAAATTTTCCATAAATTTTTTATTGCGGAATATTAACATTCTGCAAAGACATTCTAAAGGCACTTTTTTATGTGCAATCCAGTGGCGTACTCAGATTTTTTCTATAGTTGTCCGTTTTATCATAAATAGGCAAACTTTTTTTTTTTGGAAATCATAGTTGGCTATAAATTATAAAAAATGCTCGCGTTTAGCCCTTTTCAGTGATATAAAGTTGTAGGTACTTATTTTCAAAAATAACGAAAATATTAGGTGTTTTTGGTTTACATCGAAGTAGGCCTTGGAATAATGACGCGCGTTCAATATTTTGAATATATTGCTGTCAGATTACTGTAGTCTGATGTAATTATTGCGTTTTGGTGTTATCTTTATAAAGTTATGTTAAGTTGCTGACAAAATATGTTTGAGAATTATGAAAAGTATGATATGTTAAAATGTTACATATTATCTAACGAAGTTCCTGAAGCAGCTAGTGAATTATATTTTAATACATTTCCCGAGCGACGTCAACCGGATAACCGAATTTATCAAACATTAAAAAGTAATTTAGTAAATTACGGAAGTTTTAAAAAGTTAAGAACAAGACATTATGAACTAAAGGAAGAAAAGGAAATCCAGCAGCTAAATATAATTGGTGAGGTATTAGATCATCCTGGCACCTCCTCTCGAACATTGGCTAATATAAGGAATGTTCCAAAGACCACCGTTTTAAAAAAACTCAAAAAACATAAATTCAAACCGTACAGAACGAGAAGAGTTCATCAACTCCGTGAAGGGGACGCCGCTAGAAGATTGAGATTTTGTCAGTGGTATGAGCAAAAATTCATGGAGAATGAGAATTTTCCATTAAATATTATTTGGAGTGATGAATCCAGAGTAGATACTTCTGGTATATTTAATAGATATAATTCATATCACTGGTCCACTGAAAATCCACACGTAGTTGTGCAACAAGACCGGCAAGGTCGGTGTGGATTCAATATATGGGTGGGGATATTCCGAGGAAGATTTGTGGGACCTTATTTTTACGATGGAAATTTAACTGCAGATGATTATGTAAATATTTTGCGCACATATATTGTCCCTTTGTTGGAAGACATACCTTTAGCTGATGCCAGAAATATCTACTATCAACAAGATGGTTGTCCCCCGCACAATGCAAGGATCACAACTGATCTTTTAAATACCTTGGCCTGCTAGGTCCTGTGACTTAACTCCCTTAGATTTTTTTTTGTGGGGAAGATTGAAGGACTTGATATTTAAAGGAAGAACCTTTCACACAAAAGAAGAATTGCAAGAGGCCACTAGGCAAGCTTTTGCATCTATTAGCCCAGTTGAACTAATAAATAGTTGCAACTCGGTACGCAAAAGATGCTTAGTTTGTATTCAACAGGGAGGGGCTCAATTTGAACAACTTCTCTAAATATATTTATCAGAAACCTATCTAACTAAATACCTAGATTTTCATAATTATTTTTTATTTTCACTTGTAGCTGTAAATAGTAGTTTAGTTTGTTAATTTTGTTCAACTTTGCTATGTAAACAAAAAAAAAATAAAAAAAATTAATAATAAATAATTAAAATAACGTTAGCTAGTGTTATTTAAAGTTGTGTTTAAGTTGCTAACAAACTATAAATCTTAACAATACATAATTGAGATATTGTCATCACAAATCAAAGCCTACTTCGATGTAAACCAAAAACACCTAATATTTTCGTTATTTTTGAAAATAAGTACCTACAACTTTATATCACTGAAAAGGGCTAAACGCGAGCATTTTTTATAATTTATAGCCAACTATGATTTCCATTTGAAAAAAAAAAGTTTTGCCTATTTATGATAAAACGGACAACTATAGAAAAAATCTGAGTATGCCACTGGATTGCACATAAAAAAGTGCCTTTAGAATGTCTTTGCAGAATGTTAATATTCCGCAAAATAAAAAAGTTATGGACAATTTTCAAAATGGCCGAAAATTGAAAAACGCCCTATATCTCAGTTGGCAGTGAAAATATCGGCAGGCGGTTTTTGCCATTAAACATTTCTCAGAAATCGAGCCCATGACACCTAAGTCAGTTTTGCTCTATCTAGTCAGGAAATAGGTTTTCTCTGTTAAAACAGACCAATTTCGACCACCCTGTACATTAACATTAATAAATGATTTTGATTTTGATTTTGATTTTTGATTTTGATCTCTATTGAAATTTTTTGTATGTTTAAATATTTCAATAGATTCTCTAACTTTTCGTTTATAAAAACCTGGAACCGATGCTAGAACCTTGGTTTCCTTTACATTTATGAAATGGCCAGTGTTATGCTGGTGTTCAGCTACAGCAGATTGAACAATTTGTTTCTTTTTAATACATCGTTCATGTTCCCTAAGTCTAGTTGATATTGAGCGTCCTGTTTCTCCCACATACACTTCTCCACAGGAGCAAGGACTCCTATGGATATACTCCTTCTGTTTGGAAAGGTACAAGATATTTCGGGGATCGCAAGCATTGTCCAATCTTCTTATGTGTATTGAAGATTGTACGTATGTTGGACCGCCGAAGTAATCGTCCTCTTTTGTCTGTAGTGCCATGTATGTAGGGAAAAACAACACTACCTAATGGTGGCTCTTTATCATTCTCCTTTGGCGGAGTTGGTTTACTATGGCCTTTAATTGAACGTGTAATATCTTCAGTGCAATAGCCATTCCCTCTGAGAGCTTCAGTCAGTTTCGATGTTTCCGATGTTAAAGAATCTTCATCAGAAATCGAAATAGCTCTGAATACTAGTGAGTTAATAACCGTTTTCTTTTGTGCTGGATGGTGATGAGAATTTGCGTTTAATTATCTATTTGTATGCCTCGGTTTTCTATACACAGAGTGTCCTAATGTACTACTTGCCTTCCTTTGAACACATACATCTAGAAAGGGAATTGTTCCATTAGATTCGATTTCCATCGTGAATTTGGTATTATGATGTTGCTGATTAAGGTGGTCCAGAAATATGAAGAGATTATCCTGTCCATGAGGCCAAACAACAAAAGTATCATCTACATATCTAAACCAGTGCTTCGGTTTTAGTGGAGCGGATGTTAGAGCAATATCCTCAAAGGCTTCCATAAAGATATTCGCTACCACAGGTGATAGAGGAGATCCCATAGCAACCCTTGAAGTTTGTTCATAAAAAGTTCCTTTAAAAATGAAATAAGTAGATGTAAGACAAGCTTCCACTAGGTCTACTAAGTTCTTATCAAGACTATTGTTATCCAGTATATCTGATATAATGGAAATCGATTCGTTGACAGAACAATCGAAACTGACAAAAATATCTTCGGGATCCAACTGGATTGTTTTGAGTTTTTCCACGAAATATGCAGAGTTGTTAATAAAAGAATCTGTTTTTTCAGTAAATGGATTAAGAAAATTTGAAAGATATTTACCTAGCTTGTATGTGGGCGAGTCTATTGCACTGACGATCGGTCGAAGTGGTACGTTGTCCTTGTGAATCTTCGGAAGACCGTAGAACCTGGGAGTCTTGGGGCTGCTTGGTTTTAATGATTTCGTCTCCGCTGATGGTAGACTGGATGTGTTGATCAAATTGGTAATGCGTCTTTCTATTCTACTTGTGGGGTCTGCCTGCATAACCTTATAGGTGTTGTTATCCAAAAGTTGAGTAACCTTTTCTACATATTCTGTTCTGTCCATGACGACTGTGGCGTTGCCTTTATCTGTTGGAAGTACCAGAATGTTTGTGTCTTCGTTTATGGTCTTCATTGCTATTTTTTCGCCTGCGGAGAGGTTCGACTTCGGTGGTTTTGAGTTTTTAATGATCTTTGCTGTTTCATATCTGGCTTCATCAAAGGCGAAACGTCGGATAGTATTTCCAATTTGACACGGTCTAATCCCAAGAACCATGATTTCTTAATTCAATAATTTTTCAGCAATAGAGCAATTTAAATATAATAAATATATAAAATTAAATAATAATTTATTTAAAATGTTATTATCTATATTTACCAAAGTCGGATTTTTTGTTCCACCTCTGAGATCATTGACGATACTCCAATGTTCACGAGTTTTATTTTGGGCGTTCTTTACTCGCTCTGAGTAATAAGGATTTTTCGCAGCCTTAATATCACGTCTGTAGATACTTCTGTAGTTCCATTAGATTCAATTTCTATCGTGAATTTGATATTATGATGTTGCTGATTAAGGTGGTCCAGAAATATGAAGAGATTGTCCTGTCCATGAGGCCAAACAACAAAAGTATCATCTACATATCTAAACCAGTGCTTCGGTTTTAGTGGAGTGGATGTTAGAGCAATATCCTCAAAGGCTTCCATACAACTTCTGTAGTTGTAGAAATAATCATGGCAAGTCTGATCTTCCGTGAATTTTCTCAAGTAACGTAAAGCTCTCAAATTTGCTGAAGATGTTATGATTCCCAATGTTATCCACAATTTTTTACACTTGGTTTTGATTTTATGCTATGGGAAACTTTGTTAAAAATTTGGTTGACATATTATTTTCGTCTCTTTGTGCATACTGATATTTAATTTGCTGCTGCTTTGGTGGTTGTATTGTGCAGTCAGAGTCGTATTACGGGTTGCGCGCTCGCTGGCCAAATTCGGTCGATTTGAGTTTGAATTCGATAATGAACTATTAACAATATTTGAATTAATTTTTTTATTTGCGTCTAGGGGAAACAATGCTTCCCTTGCGTACATGGATCGCTCACCCTGTTCCTTACGCCCTTTTGATAAAGTGTTTTGTTACCTACATAAAAGGATAACTATATTTTCTATGCCTAAAATGGTCTCTGCATAAGTTATTTGCTTAGTCATTTGGCAACAAAAAATAGAAAACACCATTTGCCCAGGCAGACAGCATTTGCCTAGACAAAAGCTATTTGTCTAAAAGAACCATTTGCCAGCGACATTATAATGTTATAATTTGTTGTTGTTTGGGGACAGGCTGCTCATGTTTTCAACTTTTAGGAAAAATGCCTTTGTCATAGGTCACTTTGAGTAACCTGGTAAGGCCAGGGGTCAATGCCCTTGTCATAGGTCGCACTTTTTTAGGACTATGGCGTTATTCAATGAATCGATGTGCAAATAAAAAGAACTACACATCTTTGTTTATATTTGTTAATAAGAAAAATATATCAGAAACTTTACCAAATCTTGAGAGAAATGTCTCTCTGAGTTTTCCAGAACATATTTAGTGTATATATTTTGTTACTTGTTGATTTTAAAGAACCGTCTTTATTTAGGATCATAATTAATATTATTGTTTTATAGGCGAAAGACCATTTTTGTGTACTGATTGTGGAAAGTCATTCGCCCAAAAAAGCCACCTTACCTGTCATTTGACAATGCATAGTGAAGAAAGACCGTACTCCTGTCTTTTATGTGATAAGTCTTTTAAGAAGAAAGAATTGTTGAAACATCACATGAAGCTACATGGAGGTAAGTTGGAGTTTAAATCAGGATTTAATTTTTTTTTAAATTTTAAACAAAACATGTTTTTTTGAACAGTTTACAACATTTTTTTTTTGTTTTAAGCATGTTAACTCCAAAGTGAGGATTATGTTTAAAAAAAAACTATTATGTTTAAAACACTTATCGTAAACTCTGGTATTATAGTTAATTATCAGTACCTTGAAGTTTAAAACACTTATCGTAAACTCTGGTATTATAGTTAATTATCAGTACCTTGAAGTATTCACTGTGTGTTATTAAAGTATGTTTATCAAATTAGTTTTATATTAAACTAACTAGCTACTACAAGCAAAGGAATTTTAATGAATCCAAAAGTATAAAGATACTCAAAATGGATAACTGATGAGATATTACAACTAATGGACGAGAAAAGATTATATAAAAACAAATATGTAGGCAAATATCGAATTATACATGCAGAGACAAGAAAAATTCGAGAAGCACGTAGAGTTTTAAATGGGAAAAGGTAGCTAGTGCTATTTAACCAATAAGAATTGTTTTCAACCAACATAGAGAAGATACGTGAAACGACGTGCAGGGAAATTCATGAGGTATAGAAGAAAGTAAACACATAATGCTAATTGTTCCAGTGGCGTGCATAGAAAAAGATTAATTAAAGAAAGTAATATCTAATCTAAGTAATTTGGTTCGATATATTCGACGTTTTCATGTTATTAAATTATGATTAGGTAAGTGCTTTGTACTCATGCATATACTGCGATGATATTACTTTTTAAAAACCATAATAGTTGGTTAGGTTAGGGATTATAGACTGCTCTAAACTCTCTTCAGAAACTATACTTTTGTGTTGATAAAATTAATATTTGAATAAATAATCTCTTAAATTATGTTTAATTTTTTTATAAGATTTTTGGGACTTTATAATAAATGCTAGTTTATTATATTGAATTGACCCCTTATGAAAAATTGACTTATAAGCAACCCCTTTAAAAACATAATTTAAATAAACGTCTTTGTTTTGTCTTGTTTGATAATTATGTTGTTCACAGTTTTCATTTATATGTTTTTAGATTTTAGGGTAATAAATTATTTTTTATTTTATAAATACAAATTTGAACTAAACAAAAAATTAAATTAGGGACATTTAACCATTCTAATTTTTTTAACAATAAATGTTTTTTTATATTTATCGCAATTTAATAAGATCCGCATGACTTTGTTTTTTAAAATTTGTAATTTATCAAATATTTCTTCGTTTGCCAAATACAAAAATGTAAAACTATGTATTATAAAAATTTTTATTAATATTCTTTTCAAAATGTAAGTTAATGTAATTTAATCTATCATCTGCCTAAATATTTAAACGATTTCATTGTTTCCAAATTTGACCCTTTTTATGAAGTATATAAGTTATTAATAATAATATTCCAGAAATCTAACGAAAGCTGTTAATACCTTTGCCATACCTATTCTTACGTATTCGTTTGGTATCATTAAATGGTCACACACAGATATAGAAAACAATCAGATTCTCATATGCACTGAATTCACTAAACACAGGAAGTTACATCCCAACGCATGCAAGGAAAGACTCACCATCAAGAGAAAAGAAGGAGGAAGGGGAATTACAGATATACAATCAGTACCAAATAAAAAACAAATTTACGAATTCTTCCACAACAAACAAACTAACCTCCACAAGGCAATAGTGAAGGCAGACAGGAATTATACACCGTTCGACCTGTCTCAAACGAGCCACAAAGACGCACACAGTCACATGCAATCACGACTAGAAAAGATGAACACCTGGTCTCAAAAAACACTTCACGGAAGACACAGATACCACATAAAGCAAGACCATATACATAAAAAGCTTTCATATACGTAGTTACAAGAAGGCCAGCTGTTCCCTGAAACAGAAGGCTTCCTGCTTGCCATCCAGGACAAAGTCATAGCAAACAGAAACTACCGAAAGCACATCATCAAGGACACAACCATTGAAGACGAGAGGTGTAGGAGATGTCACCAGCAGTGAGAAACGATCGATCACAGAACGAGTGGATGTAGAATAATGGCCGGAACTGAATACACCGCGAGACACAACTCAGCAGCGAAGGTCGTTCATCAAGCATTAGCCACAACATATAAACTAACGGAGAACACAGACCCTTACTACCATTATACACCAACATCTATACTTGAAAACGAAGACTACAAGCTCTACTGGGACATCGACTTCCACACAGATAAAACAATCCCCGCAAATAGACCCGATATCACCTTTCAATCCAAAAAAGAGAAAACCACTTATGTAATTGACATGGCTGTCCCCAACGACGAGAACATCCAAGCGAAATACAGTGAGAAGAGCGCCAAATACACCGACTTGGCAATGGAGATAAAAAGCCTGTGGAAACAGGAAAGAGTCATCATTGTTCCTCTCGTCATATCAGTAACAGGTCTCACCCCAGTAATGTTTACACCGCATTTGTCTCAATTAGAAATTAATACAGACATTCACAGGAACATCCCGAAATCGGTCATTTTAAAAACGTATGTAGCTTTGTTAGATCATTTCTTAATACACAATAGTTGTATTTTTTCCTTTTAGTTTTTTTTTGTTCTTGACTTGGTATAATCCCGTCAGGATAAAATACAATCACAGGAATACTGTGAGACAGAGAAATAATAATAATAATAATAAACACGACACAGAAACACCAACAACATAAAACCAAAATTCAAATGGCAGATAAGTATCGAAAACAAAATTAACAAAATTAGAAAAGAATTGGGACATCTTACCCAATCCATGAACGGCAACAAGTGTCACACAAACTGTAGAGAAAATCAAATCTGCATCTCCTGATTACACGCTTACAGAAATCCTTGACACTCTGAAGCAAAAATTATCTGTGTATGCCGCAAGACTCCGAAGATACAAAGAATCAAATGAAAGACAGGACGCTAACAACCTATTTCGAAGAAGCGAAAAACAGTTCTACCAAAAAATCATGAGCAATGAGGAGGCACGAGTAATAGAACTACCGACCAAACAAGAGATTACAGAATACTGGAAAAGTATTTGGTCAGAACCGAAACTACACAATAATAACGCTTCATGGATTAAAGCGGAAGAAGACAGACACAAGTGCTTAGAGGAACAAGAGGACTTTGCAATGACAACACAAGAAGTTGCAAAAACAATCAAATACACGCATAACTGGAAATGTCCTGGAATAGATAACATTCGTAACTTCTGGTACAAACAGTTTACCTCCACACATGAAGCTCTCACTCGCCAAATTAACGAAATTATTTTAAAACCTAGCACACTCCCCAGTTTTCTCATCCAAGGAATAACATACCTTAAATCCAAAAATTCAGACAATAAGGACCTGTCAAATTACCGACCTATTACGTGCCTTCCAACTCTATATAAAATCATCACAGCCACAATTACCAGGAGAATAGAACTACATCTAGCACACAAAAACATTCTAACGGAAGAACAAAAAGGGTGCAGGAAAAACAGCCGAGGATGCAAGGAGCAGCTCGTTATAGACAGCGTCATCATGGAACAAACCAGGAAAAATTATAGAAACCTTCATACTGGATACATAGATTATAAAAAAGCCTTTGATTCGATATCCCACAGTTGGCTAACTAGAGTACTAGAATTATATAAAGTCAATAAAAACATCAGGCAATTTCTTACGCAAATCATGAGTACGTGGAAAACTAAAACCAACTTGAAAACACAAAAAGAGCACATCGAAACAGAAGAGATCTACATCAGACGAGGTATGTCCCAGGGAGATTCACTCAGCGCTTTGTGGTTCTGCCTCTGTCTCAATCCACTCTCAAACACACTGAATAACACAAACTTCGGATTCCAAATTAAACACCAAAAAAATAACCTACACAAAATAAACTATGTCTTGTACATGGATGACATAAAATTATATGCAAGCACAAAGGCACAGCTAAAGGAACTCCTTAAAGTCACAGAAACGTTTACCCTGGACATCAACATGGAATTTGGTATAAGTAAATGCAAGCTACTTCATATCAACAAGGGACAGTGGAAAGACCGCCCTACGGGGGAAACAATCAACAATGAAACTATAGATAACATGCTCAAAGAAGAAACGTACAGATACCTAGGCTTCCATCAAAGCACCAAAATTAACCACACTCATATCAAATCAGAGTTCAAGAAGGAATTTAAAACCAGACTCACAAAGCTACTAAAAACAAAACTGAATTCCAAAAATCTAACGAAAGCTATTAATACCTTCGCCATACCCATTCAGACATAGAAAACATTCACATTCTCATACGCACTGAATTTACTAAACACAGGAAGTTACATCCCAACGCATGCAAGGAAAGACTCACCATCGAGAGAAAAGAAAGAGGAAGGGGAATTATAGATATACAATCGCTAAATAAAAAACAAATTTACGAACTCAGAAAATTCATACTTGAAAACGAACACTACAAGCTCCACTGGGACATTGACATCCTCACAGATAAAACAATCCCCGCAAACAGACTCGATATCACCTTTCAATCCCCAAAAGAAAAGATTACTTATTTAATTGACATGGCTGTCCCCAACGACGAGAATATCCAAGCGAAATACAGTGAGAAGATCGCCAAGTACACCGACTTGGCAATGGAAATAAAAAGGCTGTGGGAACAGGAGAGTCATCATTGTTTCTCTCTTCATATCAATAACAGGTCTCACCCCAACAATGTTTAATTTAATACAGTCATTCACAGGAACATCCAGAAATCGGTCGTTTTGAAACATGTGGCATCGTTAGATCATTTCTTAATACACAATAGTTGTATTTTTTCCTTTTCCTTTTTTTTTTTTTTGTTGTACTGACTTAGTAAAATACCGTCAGTATAAAGTACAGGGTGTCCCATTTTCGTAGGTTTTACGGGGTTTCCAGCTTATGAGTAGAGATAGAGAGATGCGGTTTTCGCGACACCGTGCTACTTTTCGATGAAACTAAAGAGGCCGCAAACAGATTTGCCCTAACCATTTTAGTTTCCGTGCTACAGGGTGATTTTGAAAATTTGTCATTTTCGGACACCCCCTGTAACTCAGCTATCGTAAAATATATTTAAAATGTTTCAACTGGTATTTATAGATTTTTTCACGTAGAATTCAGTGGCATACTCAGATTTTTGCTGAGAGTCATAGTTTTTGACATATTGGCATAACCTACTATTTTTTAAATGGGAGACCCTATATATTATTTTTTCATCTTATTCTTCGTGTCGAGAGCTTTTCAAAAACATACCATAAGTCATATTTATTTTCGTAAATAACATGAAAAAATGCATTTTTCTTTAAACGGATTTATGGCATAGCAGATCAATCGAAATAAGAGAAGGTGGCTGTGGTAGCCATGGCAACGCCAACAAAAATATGATCAGGCAGCCATTACTGCTGTCATTTTTGGCATTATTGCGTTTAAATTTTTCTTGACGTCTATTATAATTATTGTTTTTAATATGGCTCAGAATCAAAAATTTGAATATTTTGAGAAATATGATATGAACGCGTGTTTTATATTGTCTAATGAAGATGCAGATCAGGCGGCAGAGCTTTATCTGAACAGGTTAGTTCTTTTTTATCTTCCTGCATTTTGACTTTATTGGTTCGCTTTATTTTATCTTAGATATCCCGAGAGAAGACAACCAGAAAAAAGAACTTTTCAAAAAATTAAAAATAATATTTGCCAATATGGATCTTTTAACAAGCCTCGATCGCGAACTTACAATAAAGACAACGAAGAATCTGAGGTCAACGTTTTAGCCCTCGTTCAGACAGCTCCTGAAACATCTTGCAGGAAAATAGACGAAGAGGCGGGTGTACCGAAAACCAAAGTGCAGAAAATTTTGAAAAAGCACAAATTCAAACCCTATAAATACAAACTTGTGCATCATCTGCATCCTGGTGATGCAGAGCGCAGATTGGAGTTCTGCAATTGGTTTATAAATATGAAGGCAGAAGATATCGATTTTGAAAAAAAGATTACTTGGTCAGACGAGGCACATTTTACTAGTTCAGGGATTTTAAATAGACACAACACGCGATTTTGGAGTCAAGAAAACAACCATGTTATTTTTCCTAGGGAGCGTCAGGGCAGATTTGGATTCAATGTCTCCTGTTTTATTTTCAACCGAAAAATAGTTTACCAAATATATGAAGGAAATCTGAATTCGATTGGTTACGTGCGAATCCTAGAAGACGCATTAGGAATTTTGGGTGATGTTCCCTTGGCTCAACTAAATAGGATTTATTTCCAGCAAGACGCAGCTCCAGCCCACAATGCCAGAATAAGTCAAAACTGGCTTAACGACCATTTTCCTGGAAGATGGATAGGAACACACGGACCTGTTCGATGGCCACCACGATCTCCTGACCTCTCAGTTTTAGATTTCTTTTTGTGGGGTTATTTAGAAAACAAGGTTTATGTAAGGCGATACGAAAACTTAGAACAACTAAGAATGGCCACCGAAAACGCTTTTGCAGAGTTACAAAGACAGTCATTTACAATAGAAAATGCATTAAAAAGAATTTTTAAAGTTTGTCACACTTGTAGGACACATAATGGTCTACAATTTGAACAATATTTGTAGTTTTAATGAAATTATAATTATTACCTTTTACCTACTTCCTAATTTTTTCTGATGCTGTTACTTTGTTATTTCGTTAATAAATATTTGTTAACTTTTTCCATGGCTCCACAGCCACCTTCTCTTATTTCGATTGATCTGCTATGCCATAAATCCGTTTAAAGAAAAATGCATTTTTTCATGTTATTTATGAAAATAAATATGACTTATGGTATGTTTTTGAAAAGCTCTCGACACGAAGAATAAGAAGAAAAAATAATATATAGGGTCTCCCATTTAAAAAATAGTAGGTTATGCCAATATGTCAAAAACTATGACTCTCAGCAAAAATCTGAGTACGCCACTGAATTCTACGTGAAAAAATCTATAAATACCAGTTGAAACATTTTAAATATATTTTACGATAGCTGAGTTACAGGGGGTGTCCGAAAATGACAAATTTTCAAAATCACCCTGTAGCACGGAAACTAAAATGGTTAGGGCAAATCTGTTTGCGGCCTCTTTAGTTTCATCGAAAAGTAGCACGGTGTCGCGAAAACCGCATCTCTCTATCTCTACTCATAAGCTGGAAACCCCGTAAAACCTACGAAAATGGGACACACTGTACAACCACAACTGTGAGACAAGTCGAGAAATAATACTAATAATAATAATAATAATTTTATATATTTTATTTGCTTTTTTATACTATAACCAAGGTAATGTCTATTTCACAGCGTCTGTTGGCTTTTGAATCTCTATTTCCAAACAATCAATTTTTTTATTACATCAAAATAATGTTCGCATACAGAAACATTACTCGTTTTCCACAACTTCCCTTTATGTCCTTCAGAACTTGGATAAATGTTTCTGTAAGTGTTTTGATTGTTGTATTTATACACATCGGCACTATACACCAACAAGAGGACATTTTAGCAGAAAGATTCATTACAGTTAATGTAATTCCCCTGTTCCACATAAAAATTAATGCAAAATACAATAATAACCGCTGCTCCTTCTGTTTATACCCACTCATTACGTAGTTCGCCAGCTTAATCTTGCGGCGCTTGCTAACAAGTGACGTCACAGTACCGATCTGTGACATTTTCCCGCCTAACTGACTGATTCAAACTTTATGCTGTGCAATTCCACGATATGGAAGAAATCGTTGGATATTTAGCAGAATTTGTATTTAAACGTTCAGCAGAATTTTTATTTAAACGTTCGTTTTTATTGTTAGATGATGTTCATAATTTTCTTATTCAAATAGCCAAATTTTGAACCTTGCAACTAATTAGACGAAATAAACTAAGGATATTTTATTTTACCATACCGTATTAGGCTTAGGTTTGATTAGGTTAGGTTAGGGTTGGTTAAGTTAGGTTTAGTTAGGTTTAATTAAATGAAGGTTAAAATATTAGTATAATACGTCAAAGAGATGCATGCTATAGTATCTTTGATTTACAAATATCAAGATAATAGTATTTAAAAGCGATCCAAATTAGAAAATATTTTAACTAGTATTTTACTTTTTTTAAACATTTTTCATATAGTTAGTTAGTTAATTTCTTTATTTAACATAAATGCTACAATTTACATTTTTCAAGCATACAATTTTAAATATTATAGACTACTCTAAACTATCTTTAGAAACCATACTTTTGTGTTCCTTATTAGCTTTTAAAATTGATTCTTAAATAAATAATCTCTTAAGTTAATTTTAAAATTTTTATAAGATCTCTGAGACTTTATAATAAATGGTAGTTTATTATATTGAATCGACCCTTTATGAAAAATTGACTTATAAACAACACCTTTAAAAACATAATTTAAATGTAAGTCTTGGTCTTGCCTTGTTATATTTAATTTTTTATATTCTTCAAATTTTATAACCTTGGTTTCTTCATATTTTTCCAAAACATAATATTCAATATCTACAAAAATCCAGCTGTGATCTCCAATTTTAGGTACGTGTTTAACTCCTGTTTCTAATGTAAAATCATTTGATATAACCAAGTCAATAATAGTCTTTGATGTTGCAGTTATTCTTGTATATTTTTGTATAAACTGTTTTAATCCATGTAAATTTATAATTTTGTTAAACTTCTTTACCTAAGTATCATCATTTATAAATTTATGTTGAAATCACCTCAATGTATTGAAGTATTATTTTTTCAAACTAATTTCGCATCTTTCTTTAAAAAAAATTAAAAACTGTATAATATTGCCACTTGGTGATCTGTAATATGAGTTAGGATCATATACTTCTTTATTTATTTTAAATCTAAGTGTTAAATATCAATATTGGTACGGCTTGGAACATTAAAAAAAATCTAAAACTTCAATGGCTTTTAAAATATACAGTAGGATTCCTCCTGTATGAGAAGAATTTGAATTGCATCTATAGAGAGTATTAAGTATTATTATTCATAAGTAAATCAATTTCATCTTTCGATTTTAAAAATCCTTGACTATTTAGGTATTAAACTTTACTAAAAGAATTTATTTTATTTACTTTATTTTCTAAGAAACTCCTGTTTTCTAATTGCTATTCGTCATATGTAATTTTTAATTTTCCTTTTTCAATTTGTGATTTGTATGTTTGACAATCTGACGAAAACGGGTTATGATTAATCATATATCCTAATTTAAACTTCTGATTTACTTCAATGCAATTTGGACATGATTTGTTGTACAAGAAATTGCGTTATGATCTTGAAGTCCACATTTTAGGTAGTTTTGTTTTTTGGAGCAATTTTTGCTCATGTGATTATATCCCGCACATTTATAGCATTTTAACTACATTAAAATGTTCAAACACCGTACATACCGAAAAGTCAATAAAAACCATACCCTTATCCATGATTTCTCTAAAACTATTACCATCTGTTTCTATTATAGCTAAATATTTTGTTTTCATCTTTTTATTAACTATAACATTTATTTGAGAATTTCCGAGATATTTGTTTCCATTCTTCGAACTATTTTTTAAGTCTTCAGCAGACCTATATATCTTCATCTATCCCAATTATTTTAATTTTTGTATTTCTCACTCTTTTACTGAATAATGTTGACTTTGATTTGTATTAACTTCATTTTTTATTTTTTCTATATCTTTTGGTTTATTGCAATAAATTTTAACTGCTTCTTCTTTCATATCTCCAATTTTAGTTATATTAATATCTAAGGCGGAAGGATTAACAAATTTACAAAGTTCTTTTTTCGTTAATTTTTTATCTTGTGAATTTAGTAGTTTTGTAGTAATTATATGAGGCTTACTATACACTATTGTAAGCTTGTTTTCAGTCCTTTTCACACAATTACTATAAGATAGGTGTTGTCTTTATTTGATTCTTTACACTTTTCTTTCTGGTTCCTGGACGAATTTATTATGCGATAGAAATTGAATTTTTTCATTTAGCAACATAATATTCTCATTTAGTTCATGTATTATAACGTCTTTTGCAGCAATAATGTTTTCTTTTACTTTAATAATTTCCGAATGTAGTACATTAGTTCTGACATTATCATTTTTAGGGTTGACACTTTCAATGTCTTTTGTCAATGTCTTGTGTACTGTCATCATACTTATTCCAATTTTCTCCTGTTCCTCAACGGGACTTCCATCATCACAACCAACAGTTTTCCTGTTTCTCCTGGTCATAAAATATATAACAAAGCGGTATTTATATTTTTTGACTGATCAAATATCACAATATTTAGGTAAATATTCAAGAATGCAAACTATTAACCAGTATACACCTATAACAGTCAGCTCTAATGTCTATCCGACAGAAGCTTGGGAAGATTTACTTTTGCCCGTTTACCATTCCTTTTTAATTTTACATTGTTTCCAGATTTTAGAACTTCTTTACCGACGTTTTTATTGCCCAATATTTAATATTTTTATACATTTGAGGTTATGTTGTCAAACAATCCAATTTTTCACATTTGTATTCGAAAAAAAACGCATTTCAAATTAAATTGTTTGTATAGAACTATTTTCTTACTTACTGTTTTATATACACATACTTTCTAATATCACATATAGACGCAAGACTTGCCGTAGAATTGTGATTAAATTGTGTTCTTACAGAGGTGTTGTTTTTAGTGGTTTTAACTTTGAAAAAATATGTGTCTGGTATTGATTTGTTTAGGGTTGCCACCTGTCCTTTTTTGAAAAGGACAGTCCTTTTTTCAGACAAATTGTCCTTGTGACTTTTTTTGCCACAAAATGTCCTTTTTACTTACTTATAAACTATTGACAACAGCACGGCACTGCTGTGACTCGTAAATTCTTCCGGCAACCGCGGCTAACAATCGACAACAGCGCAGCACCCCAACCTGCGAATAGTCGTTATTTTCTAGGCTGAAAATTCGCGCGTCGGGAGAGCTCGATGATATCGGGATATCGCTGTCTTTATTTACCCAATGTAAAAAAGGAAGAACAGTAACATAACATCGCCCACATTTCCCTGTCGTCCGTGCGACATTTGACATCTATTTGTTCCCGTTCCCGCTTTTTTCGCGGTTTGTAGTTGATCGTTGATATTGAAAAGTAAAAAATCCTATTTTTAATTATTTTATTGTGGTTTTTCTTTATTATACTTCATCGTCTTTATGAAGTTTACCTACTGGCGGTAAGTCTATATTTTTAATCATTAAAGTGGTTGCAAGTTGCAATTTTTGTATCTAGTTAGCTTTATTTCCCTGTTGTTTGTTGTTGCATGAGTTTTTGGTTTTATTTCAAGTTTCTATTACTTAATTAATCTGGTCCTGGTTTGACTTTAGTTTGGTTTTGGTGAATTAACAAAATTAACAACCCAGTCCGCCAGTCCCAGTGATAAAATGGATGTAGATAACGTAGATGATGTGACTGAAGTAGCAGAAAGGTTTGTCAATAACGGTGATGGTGATTGTACTGAAAATGGTGGAAGTAGCTCTACAGGGGCGGCGAAGGTTTTTAGTTTTTCAGCTAATATGTTTGAATATTAAAATTAAAATATGTTTTTTATTTAGGATTGTCAATCTAAAGCCAGAACCGGAACCAGTACCTGTACTACCCCTCCTCCTCCTCCTAAAAAAAAGAGAGCAACTTATTACAACAAAGAGTGGGAAACTAAATACGGCTGGCTAAAGCAAGGCGCAACCAATACCGAAGCATTTTGTAAAAGTTGCCTGCTTTCATTCACAGTTGGAAACATGGGACTGTCTGCAATAAAGCAACACAATGAGAGTAAGATGCACAAGCAAAAAATTTCTGCAGCGAAAAGCTCACATTTCATGGAAACATTTTTTGTCAAAAAAAATTCTCAGGAAGAATCTCATGTAATTTTAACAGAAATATGTAAAATTTTCCACTGTGTGAAGCATAACCAGTCATATAATTCTTTGGATTGCTCATTTAAATTGGACATAAAAATATATGTTGATTCAAAAATAGCATCCAAACTTTCATGTGGAAGAACCAAAAGTGAATCAATTGTGAAAAATGTTCTAGGTCCAATTGCACTGCTAAAAGTGATTGAACTTTTGAAAAACCATGTTCCAAAACTTTTCTTTAGTATTCAGTTGGATGCTTCTAACAGAAAAAATGTTAAATTTTTTCCAATTTCAGTACAATTTTTTACAATTCAATACGGACTTCAAAATTTCTTGCTGCACTTTTGTGAAAATAGTGATGAAAGTGCTGATGGGATGTTTACCATGGTAAATGATAGTTTAAACGAACTTAAATTAGACTGGAGTCAAGTTTCTGCATTAAGTGCCGATAACAGCAATTCAAATTTCGGTGCCAATCACAGCCTTTTTACCAATGTATCCACAAAAAATCAACACCTGCTAAAAGGAAATTGCCATGCTCATGTTATACATAACTGCGTGAAGTTTTCAATGGATGCTTTGAGTTTAGATGTTGAAAACCTTATTCTTAAAATTTACTCCCATTTTTCAGTATCTGCCAAACGCCGGGAAGAACTTAAATCTTTTCACGAATTTACAGATTGTCAATGGCGGGAATTACTAAGACACGTTGGTATTCGTTGGTTGTCTCTAAATCCGTGTGTAGAACGGATATTAAGCAATTATGTAGCTCTTTGTAGTTACTTTTTAAGTACAGAAAACAGCCCTTCACACATCAAAAAGCTGCTGAGAATAGATGAGAATAGTGGTACTGTTTCGCCTGAAGTTGAGATTTATCTTCTTTTTTGTAATCATATACTTACTGTTTTCGAAACTTTTATTAAAAAATTTGAATCTAACGAAACAACTGCGCTCGACTTATTCAGTATAATGACTGACTTAAGAAAGACCCTAATCAATAGGCTAGAAAATAATTTTTATGGCTTTGAAACCAAGGTTAAGTTAAACTCTCTTGACGCGACTAGTAAGAAAAAACTACAAAATTATTTTAATGCGTTTTATCAAAGATCTATCCAATACATTGAAAAATGGTACGACTTTTCTGAAGATAGTTGGCACAGTGTCTTCAGTAAATTAAACATAAAATTAAAATTTCCATCATTTTCAGATTTTGAGCTAATTATCGAAAAAATTAATAATCCAAATCTAAAAATTAATATGAACCAGCTTTTTGATGAGGTGATGCAGATTTCAGAAAGTTACCAAGCAAATGAAAACGAGCTTTTAAATTTAAGCACACCAAAAAAATGGCAATTTCTTTTTAAACGTTTCAATAATACTGAAAATATTTTTTCATTGATTTCATTTTTGTTAAGTGTTCCGGCCAGTTCAGCATTTTCTGAAAGAATTTTTTCTGTAATGGCCACCAAATGGCGAGACGAAAGAAATCGTTGCTCGACAGAATTAATTCGCTCAGAATTATTGATTTATTTTAATTTTAAAGAAAATTGCCAGGAATTTTACGATTCCATTAAAAGCAATGAAGTTGTTTTGAAGGCAGCAAAATCTAATTCCAAATATTCTTTTAAATTTAATTAGATAGACAGTTTTATTTTAATAATATCGGCTAATTTGAAATATACTAACTTAATTTGTACTCGTTTTTTTCCAAACACCCCCCCCCCACCCCCCATCCAGGATCCAGGTCCAATGTCCTTTTTTCACTTTTCAAAAAGGTGGCAACCCTAGATTTGTTGCTTGAAAAAAACTGTATGTATTCTCATATTATTCAAATCCAGTAGCTCATAAACAATCTTATTATCTAAAGAAATAGAATGCTAATTTATGTTCACTTGCTGAATGGAACAATAAAAAATTTAAAATTTATCACTCCATGAACATTCCAATACAACAGAATATGCAAATTTACTGATAAGAAGATCCCAAATTGTAATTTTCATTTACTTGGGTCAGGCGAATCTAATTTATATTATTCAGTTTTTAGTAGAGTTTTAGCAATGCACATTATTAGTATCTGTTAGCGAGAACAACCTTAAATTTTGAATTTATAAAATAATAATAATAATAATTAGTCCTTATTTTTCCTTCCTGTTGTTCCTTTTATAGTGGTCTTTTTTGTTTGTGCCTTTTAAGTCGTCCAGACAGACCCCTGGGCGTGAAGCGAGTGTCCCCGTCTTTGTTATGTTATCACTGTAATTATTATTATTGTATGGGCTTTTTAAATTTTATATTAGATATTAAGTACACATTTTAAGTATATATTACACCCTTTCCTTCGTTATAGTTACCTCACTGATTGTTTTTTTTTGTCTCTTTAGCTCAGGGAGAATGCTCCGAAATTTTAAATGTTGTCGAAGTAAAGACTTTGCTAATTACTGCTGCATAGTGTGTTTCGGTGTTTTTCATCCTAGTTGTTTTGAGCGTCTGCCTAAAGCAGTTGTGATTGGAGGGCATAGGATCTACTGTTCCCTAGAATGTCAGGAGCATGCTTTAGAGAAAGAAAATGAATGTCAGCGGTTTTTAACAGAAATTCTTAATTTAAAACAGGAATTAAAAGAGAGGGACTGCCATATTCGTCGGGTAAAAAGCAGCAGCGATGCATTCGAGGATGAAGTTGCAGAAGCAGAGAGAAAGTTTACTGCCGAACTTGATAAACAGAATAAGCTGTTAGAGGGACTCAGAACTGAAATAAGAAAGTTAGAAGATAAAAACAGGGATCTAACAACAGAAATAAAAAACTGCAGTGATCCGAAGACAAGCTCAGAAATGAAGTATCGGAATTAACTAAGCTTAGCAGTAGTATGACTATTACCATTGAGACGCTGGAGAAGGAGAACGAATGCTATGCAAAGGACATGAAGCTTCTCAATCAGCAAATTTTCTCGCTCAATAGTAAACCACATAACGAATCAGTCAGTGCAAATTCTGTTAGGGGCTCTGGTCAGAGAAGGCATCAGCTTTTGATTATCGGCAACGAGATGGCTAGAGGCTGTATTTTTCTGTGGACCGGAGAATGCTATTAGGGGGACTCCAATTAAAGCAGAATAGGTTCAGTGTCTACTTAAAGCCTGTAGTAATACAAATCTCGTGATAGTGAGCACCCCTCGTTATAGAAATAGACCGGTTTTGAACAGTTTTATCCGTGATCAAAACATATTTTTGGAAAAACAACTTGTCCAGGAGCTCGTCAGCTTTATTCCTCTTACCTTGACTACTCACGAACACCTTATGTACTATGACGAAAGGGCAGAGCTGGTCAGTCTCTTGTGCCGTGGTTTTCCAGTCCAACCTGCGAAATCTTTAAAGACAACCAACGTCAAATCAACTTTTCTCATTTCACCGACAAGTCAGCAACAACTCTGACACCAATTACAAATGCTTCGCCACAACTGAACAGTCTTGTCACGTTCTACCAGAATGTCAGGGGGCTTCGAACAAAGATTGGTGAGATTTCTCTTGCAGTTTTGTCTTGCGACTATGACTTGATATGTCTCACACAGACGTGGCTTAACACGGATATTTCAAACAACGAAATTTTAAATAACAAATATGTAGTTTTCCGTAGAGATAGGAGTTATGAGGAACTAGGGTGTCATCGCGGCGGTGGAGTGTTGATTGCCGTTTCTTGTGCTTTTCATGTAACTCTGGTTACTACTCCTACTTATATGGACTTTGATGATGTTTGGGTCCTGGTGCGCGCGGGCAATGCAAGTTTGATTTTGGGCTGCGTTTATTTTCCACATAATTCTAGCCAGGAGTGCTATCAGTCTTTTTGTGATACCTGCGAGTCGTTGAGATACGATAGTCACACATTTTTTATTTTCGGGGACTTTAATCTTTCTTCGGTGGAATGGGTTTATGAGGATAACACACTTGTTCCAAAATCTCTGCCATCTCCAGTTTCTGAAACTCTTATTGTTTCAATGAGCTTTTTTGAATTGCAGCAAATGAACTCATTGTGCAATCACATGGGCAGAATTCTGGATTTAATATTTTCCAGTGACTTTGTCAATGCCTCCATTTTAAAATCTGGTTTTCCCCTCGTAAACATTGATCCCTACCATCCAGCAATTGAGATAAATTTTAAAATTAAATATGTTTCTCCAATGAAAAATTCTAATGAAGTTAGCGTTTATCAGTTTCATCAAGCGAATTTCCACAATCTAAACCTTTTTTACAATCAATCCGACTGGTCTTTTTTATCAGTAGAATCTGATATAAACAAAATGGTTGAACTCTTTTATGAGATCTTGTTTGAAGGTATCAATAATTGTGTCCCCAAGAAAACGGTAGTCGACTGTAAATATCCGAAATGGTTCGACCTTCCTCTGAGAACACTTATTGGACAAAAGAATGTTTATACAAAAAATATAAAAGGTCCAATAAAGATGTTGACTATTTTGATTACTGCGACATACGACGCGCGACGTGAGGTTAAGCTTCGGACTGATATGTGCTATCTTGCATATGTCACACAAACTGAATTGCTTATCCCAGAGAATATCAGGCATTTTTGGTCTTTTGTACGTAATTTGAGAAGAGACTCTGGGCTGCCCAGTGTCATGAATTATGACGGAGAGGAAATTACCGGTTCGAATAACATCGCTAATGCCTTCGTCACTCACTTTGAGTCTTGCTATTTACGTCACCGTAGTTTAGATTTTAGCAAGATTAGCCCTATAAGCTGTTCGGGAAAATTACTATCAACCTATTGTATTACAGAGGCGGAAATCTGCAATAAAATAAAAACCCTAGATCTTTCTAAAAAGGCTGGTCCAGATGGAGTTCCCACTATTTTATTGGAACGTTGCTGCGAGTCGTTGTCTCGGCCCCTTGGTGAAATTTTTCAGAAATCTTTTAATCTGGGTTCCTTTCCCGAAATTTGGAAGTTTTCCACTCTCATGCCGATCTTTAAATCTGGGGATAAGAGCGATATTAAAAACTACAGAGGTATTTCCTTGCTTTCGCATATACCAAAGCTGTTTGAGGCAATTATCACGGATCATATCTTTGAGTCTCTGAAGCACTACATCACTAGTATGCAACACGGTTTTTTTAGTGGTCGCTCAACAACTACAAATCTTGCAATTTTCCAGAATTACTTAACAACATCGGTTGAGGCTAGTCAACAGATCGATGTTATATATACTGACATATCGAAGGCTTTTGACAGGGTTTGCCATCAGCTTCTGTTATTCAAATTGCAGCGAATTTCTGGAACCTACCTGCAATGGATAGAATCGTACTTATTCAATCGTCGTCAGCGAGTTAACGTATCTGGTTCAATTTCTAGAGAGGTTGTTGTGACATCTGTTGTCCCACAGGGCTCTCATATTGGTCCAATTCTCTTTCTACTATTTATAAATGATATAGTACCATGCTTTAAAGTGTCTAAGTGTCTCTTATACGCAGACGATTTAAAATTCTTTTCACCAGTTTCCTCTGAATCTAATCCACTGCAATCGGACTTGGAAAAGCTTATCAAATGGAGCAACATTAACCATCTTCTTCTTAATGTCTCTAAATGTAAAGTGCTCCGTTTTCATAAACGCATTGAACCCATACTCTCCTCCTACTTCATAGATAACGTGAGTCTTGAAGTTGTTAGTTCCTTTACAGACCTGGGCGTTATTTTTGATGAGAATTTAACTTTTGGTCTGCACATTGATAGTATTGTGCTGAAGGGTTTCAGGCTGTTGGGCTTTATAAAGCGGCAAACAAAACATGTCACAGATACTAAAGCAATTGGATGTCTTTATAACTCACTTGTTCGCAGCGTTCTGGAGTATTGTTCTACAGTTTAGAGTCCATCGTATCAGTGCCATATCGATAAAATCGAAAAAGTCCAAAATAGATTTGCCAAATACCTTTTGTATAAGTTTAATTTTCCGTACCAGGGCTCTTCTGTGTGGCCTTCAAACACTTGAGTTTCGAAGAAAGAAGGCACTTCTAGTTTTTCTTCACAAACTGCTCAGTGGAGATATTGACTGTCCGATGTTGCTTGAGTCGGTCGCATTTCTGGTTCCTATTAGGAGAACTAGGCAATCTCAACTCTTTTTTGAAGGATACCATCGTACAAATTATGGGCTTAGCGCATTTGTCGATCGACTGGTACGTAATTACAATCGTCACTTCCCTGATTATGACATTTTCAGTTTAAGCACTTTACAGCTTAAAAGGCGGTTAAACGAATTGCTTTTATGATTGTTTTATATCTATGTATACTTTGTATCTATTTTTATTCACTTGTATTTTAATTATTTATGTATTGTGTTGCTTTTTTGACGAACTATTGTGTGTTCTTTTTTTTTCTTTATTATTTCTATTCGACATGCCTCTTAGGGCTATTTTACTTTTTACTTTATCTATTTGACCTTGCATGCGAATTCGTACCATTAAGAATGTTTAGCATTCTGTAGTGTACGTTTCAGAAGGGCCACTTGTCCGATGCGTGCATCGGCTACGTCCTTACAATACAATACAGTAAAATATCTTATACCCCACCCAGCACCCCATTTCACTCCACAGGTCTCGAAAGTTTCTCAATTTTTTGTTACCATTATAATAAGTGAGTATAAATATTTCTTCAAAAATCGATAAAATAGCAGAAAACCGTATAGGGTACCTCAAAAACTCACAGAAACTTAGACAAGACCGTCAGAAAGTTTAAAAAATTAGAAAAAAACTGTGTTATGAACAACAAAACTAAATAATTAATTTTAAGGTAATTTCTTACTTTTTTTGTTTAAAGTAATTTTTTAGGTTTTCTTGTAAAATGTTCGATTTTCTGGATATTTAAAAATCCTAAAATATTTAACACCCTGTATTTCGGTAACGAATCTTTTTTGGAATGATTTGTTGTGCCCAAAAAGTGCAAAATATTACTTTGTAAAAGTGATTTTTTTTATTTCAAACTATATATGTGATTCGAAATGATTAGCATTCGAACATATCGTTTTCGAATAATTGATTTCGAAATTTATACCGTTTAGTTAGTTAGTTAGTTAGTAGCAGCCTCCCCCCCCTCCTAGATGGTGCCAATGAACAAAACGTATTTTTCATTTCAGAAAAGAAATTCAAATGCACCGTCTGTTTCTACGAGTGCCATAAGAAGTACCGGTTACAGCAGCACATGAAGATGCACGAAGGCAAAACGGGAATCAAAATGAACCCCTGCCAGCTCTGCACACGGTCCTTCAGCAGCATTCAACTACTTAACATCCATATGGGCAACGCGCACAACGTTATAGTGTAGAAAATAAGGTAGAGAGAGAGATTTACATAAAATTTAAAATATACAACGTTATTTATACTATTTTTAAATCCGCCTTTTATTTCAAAAGTTGCCATAACTATAGTCCATTTCAGTTTAAGGGAGACTGACTTAGTTTCAATTCCATCCATTGTTACCTTTAAATGATTTTAAGACCGAATAGTCACAATTTTACCTCAAAGAGGTGCGTTTGGTTTGTTGATTCTATGCCATCGTTTTAATTACTTTAAATATAATTTTGAAGTGGTTTACTTTAAGGGTTAAAAATATGGCGGCCGCGACTTTCACAAAACAGTTTTTTAATTGAAATTTTAAATGGTGAAAATATTCAAATAGAGGGAAATCTACAAAACGTGGATGTGGAAAATACTGATAATAGTCCAGGCAGTTCAGGAGCAAAGACAACAGGGTTGAGATGATTTAAATAAAACAAAGGCTCTTGTGGTTTCGACTCTATATCCATTAAGTTTATTAAACATGTTATATTTAATATTTCAACCACATTGTGTGACCTGATTAATCTTTCGGTGTGTGCTGGTGTATTTCCGGACAGGCTAAAGAAATCCATAGTTGTACCTATATTTAAGAGGGGGGGATTCTCTTAGCGTGGAAAACTACAGGCCTATTTCCTTATTCAGTTCCTTTTCTAAGATTTTTGAAAAAATTGTTTACAATCGTATTTATGACTTTATTTGCAAATATAATATCTTAAACGACAGGCAACATGGTTTTCGGAGAGGCATGTCTACGGAAACTGGGTGCATTGATCTTGTACAGTATATTTCTAATAAGATGGGCAAAGGCGAATTTGTAATTACGTTGTCTTTTGACTTGACACGTCCATTCGACACTGTTGATAAACAGTTTGTCTCTGCTAAACTAGACGCCCTAGGACTACGTGGTAATATAAACGCGTTTATAGTTTCATTTTTGATTGACAGAAAATTTTCTGTAAAAATTAAAAATGTAATGTCGTCTGATTTTAATCAGAATATTGGCATACCTCAGGGAAGTATCTTAGGTCCCCTGATTTTCCTACTCTTCATTAATGATCTTCCTGACTATATAAGTCAGGGCCAGGTTTTTCTATATGCAGATGATACTACTATCGTAGTATCCGATATGTCAGAAAGTCACTTAAAAAATAAAATCAACAGTGTACTAAATGAGTTTTCTAAATGGTGCTTTGCTAATAAGCTAATGATTAACCATACCAAAACTGTAGCTATGAACTTAAGAACTATTCATAGAGAACCCTTGTGATATCAGCATTTCCTTCGATGGTCATGATCTTGAGCTTTCCTCATGTGTTCGTTTCTTGGGTTTGTATATAGATTGCCACCTTAATTGGAACATTGAGATCGACAATGTTTGTAAGAAGCTTAATAGGGGAGCTTACGTAATTTCAGGTCTCCGTAATTATGTTGACCGCACAACAATTATTAATGTATATTATGCTTTCATATACTCTGCAATAGCTTATAACATAGTAGTGTGGGGTCAGGCCTCAAATATAGAGAGAGTATTTATAATTCAAAAAAGAATTGTTAGAATCATGTTTAGTATACCTTTTAAAACATCTTGCAGAGAGACATTCAGGTCATATAAACTTTTGACAGTTGCTTCAATTTATCTCTTAAAATTATTATCATATATCCATCGAAATAAAAATCTAATTCAAATTAACAGTAATTTTCATGCATATGATACAAGAAATAAAAATAACTTCTGCTTAGACAAGCATAACTTAAATATTTATAAAAAATCACCAACCTACGCTGGGAGTAAAATTTATAATATGTTACCTTATAACATTAAAGCAATAAATTGTCAAAATAAATTCAAAAATAAAATTAAAAGCTTACTTTTATCACAGACTTTTTACACCACAGATGAATTTTTCACTTTTTTGAGGAATAACCCATCATAATATGGAAACTGAAAACCTTTTTTTTCCTTGTTTTGTTGGACACCGCACTGCAGAAGGGATTTTAACTCGAGGAAAAAATTATATACTATGTTTTGTAATCTATATTTAGATATATCTGTTGTTAGTTTATATTAGGTACTTGTCATATGTCTAGTTACATTTCTAATTGACGTATTTATTTCTTTTATTTATAGTGCTTGAAACCAAATAAAACATTTGAACTTGAATCATCTGATTAAAATCATGATTATAATCAAGAGATTTTTGATAAGGAAATTATGATTTTTAAAAAATTTACTATGAGCTCGAAACAAAATGTTTAGATTCCAAAAAACAATCACTTGATTTGTTTAAAAATCAAATTTGAAAAATGCAGTTCGCACTTAAAGAAAAAATATTTTAAGAGTCGATAAAGCAATTAGTTTAAGTTAAAAATATTTAGCAAATATTGTTTATGAAAATCAATAGTATTTATAAGCAGATCAATAAACAAAAGGGTCGCGAACCTGGACAAATTTGATAAATGACTGTTGAATGGCTAAAACTTGTCACGTTGACCAATCCTTAAGTGTGACATTTCGAAACGTTAAAATACTTTATCTATGCGTCAAAAAAAAATTAATATTGAAAATGCCGAGAAAAATTGGAAATAGACGACTAAGTGAGCAAAGCCTCATTATTCTTGATGTATTAGCTTTTTTTGAGCTAGAAAAACAACAAGTAGCTGCGGGAATTGCCTTGGACCCTCAGAATGTGGTGGAAAGAATAGCTTCCGCAACGAAAGTGAGTTCAATATCGATATTTAATTTAAGAAAAATTTACTAAAATCGGTCAAAAAATTATCAACAAGAAATAAAGAGCATATCAAGATAACCGACTACTTAAAAAGTAAGATTCGGGATACCATTTATCGCATGTATGTCCAATCATTTCAACTATTCTATTAGTTTTCTGCGAAAGCGTAGAAGGGCCAAAATTTTTTTATTTTTATTTTTGTAACAAATTCCGATTTCTAACTCGGAATTCCGATTACAATCTCGGAATTCCGACTTCTAACTCGGAATTCCGACTTCTATCTCGGAATTCCAACTTCTGTCTCGGAATGCGTTGTAATTAATACACGACTGCTTATAAGCGCAATCACTTTTTTATATTCTTTTAAAGTTAAATGACGCGTTCATTCAATTCAATGAAATTAATATTTTAATTATAGGGATCAGGATGAAGCTAAGTAAAACTACAAGAAATTAATATTAACTCTGCATAAAGTCCAAATTAAAAAATAACGACTGGGTCGGTGCCGATAGCTTGAATATGGTTGACACTACTTTGCTTTATCTTTTTCATAGATAGTAGAAATAATAAAACGCCATTTAGTAAGAACATCTGATCCATATTATGTTAAAAAGAGGCAATAGCATGGAGGGGGTGCACGCATTTTCAGATATATATATTTTTTTTCAGATTTTAATATATGCACTGGAGTGTGTCCTCGCTCTTCATCAAGGCTTATCGTCATTTACTCCCAAGTATTGTAGTTTTCTTTTCCCAATTTACCAACTATTTACTATTACACATAAAATTTAAATATAATTATTGTTGTTTTTCTTTTAGGAGAAAAGAAATATATTTGTTTAAAAAAATATTTTTTTTTTGAGTAAATAACTAGCACCTATGAAAGGTTTATGCATCCTCTATTAAAGTAACTTATATCTCGATTATCATTAATCTTTATTTTTCAATTCGGTTAATGTTCATTCAGATTAAATTTCATCAAAGTATAAGAGATTTTAGGTTGACTTTTTCCAGTAAGGACAGGAACATAACTATGTATGATACAAAACATAATAACTAAAATAAAGTAAGAAAAACCAAATTTTCCTGATACCTGTTAATTAAAATGATACTCGAGTAAATTTACCTGTTTTAAAACGCTTTTATTAGTTTCATTTGATTTTCACCCACTTTATAAGGCCAGATTACAATAGATGACCATGCAATGATTTGATAAGTTTGTTTGTCCCATTATCCTGAACAAGATCGTCAGGATAAAAAAAATTCATCTTGGAGCCATTTCCCAGGGTCCCTGGGAAATGGCTACCATATAAAAGGAAGGCAGCAGGCGCGCAAATTACCCATTTTCGGCACAGGGAGGTAGCGAAGAAGAATAAATTATGACAGTTCGACAAAACTAAAAAACACGCTCTAATAGTAAATGGAACTAAAAAGAAAAAAAATAAATAGTTTAAAAAACTAAAAAACACGCTTTAATAGTAAATTGAACTAAAAAGAAAAAAATACCTTTTGTAAAAAAGCGTAGGGTGCCTGTATGTCATATATTCATTCTGACTTTACTTTCAGAAATTATACCGATAAAATATTTATAATAACTGATATCAGAACCAAGCTATCAGTTCAGTTTTTTAAACTATAATTTATTAGAATTCATCCACAAATGAAGACATTGATATTTTATGAAGTTTGAAAATAAAAATCTGTAACATGATTTCAGCAAAAAAGAATTTGTTAGCAAATCACATCCTTATAAATCAAGTTTCCGTTGTAGGTCTTATTTCTAACTTTGTGGATCTATCAAAACAGACTACAGGAGCACAGTGAAAAGTTAATTATAATTTTAATTATTTCTTCAAGCACCTTATTTTCTTTCTTTTAGCTTTATCTATTCGGTAAACCTCTGTACAAATAAAGCTCATTCTACTGACAAGGTACAACTCAATGATCGTAGTTGTAAATTTTTTTCGTGTTGACTACACCCAACAAAAAAAATAGGTATTTCTTTTAATTTGTCCAAAATATCAAAATGTGTACCTTGATATACGTGGTTTTCTGACTAAATATCTAATACAGTAGACTTCATTACTGATTATAGACTCTTTGACTAACATTCCCAGACATTTACATTTTTTATAATTTATTAAGTTTCATTGCCCGTTTTGGATCTTCTACTTGTCATAAAAGTTTGTAATAGACACATCATTAATATATTGGAATGACTCGGCAGGCCGGAGTCTTCTACCCTTAAGGACCTCACTGCCACCTTTATGCATATTATATACTATTATTAGACCTATTGGCAACAACTTCCAACTAATATTTTGACTATCTAGTTTTGTCCGGGACCTGGAACATAATATGAAAAAATGACTTCTCATTCAATAAAATTTGTTTCAGTCTTCTAATCCTGTCACTTTTATTCATAGAGTTATTATTTCTAGACACTTTGGTAATTAAATTAACTAAATTTTTCCTACTTTATTAAAATTAATTTGAATTTTCTACCCTTCCCGAAACCCGCTGCTACATTAATTCATAATATATATTATTTCCAGACATCGGGGTAATAGCCCCCTATAAATATTTTGGTTTGCACTACCATCCGAGGGAGTCTTCTTGGGGTAAAATATACTTATTTTCTTATTTACTAAAATCTATTTAACTTATCTACTCTTTAGAGATTCGCTGCACTTTTTATTTATACTTGATATTATTTATAGATATGTTGGTAAAAGCATCCTATAATTAGTTTGGTTTGCATTGCTGTCCATGGTGTCTCTACAAGGGATAGAATTTAATAATTTATTTATTTTATCATACTAGATACTCTTTCTAGACATTTTCAGCAATTAATATTTTACACAAGGCATAAATGTCTTTATCACAAGGATAATTATTAAATGTGCAGTCACTGGACGGACAACGCATCCAAATAAAAAATTGGAAAACTTATGTGAAAATACTACTAGAAGTGGAAATTCCGAGTTATAAGTCGGAATTCCGAGATAGAAGTCGGAATTCCGAGATAGAAGTCGGAATTCCGAGATAGAAGTCGGAATTCCGAGATAGAAGTCGGAATTCCGAGATAGAAGTCGAAATTCCGAGACAGAAGTCGGAATTCCGAAATAGAAGTCGGAATTCCGAGATAGAAGTCGGAATTCCGAGATAGAAGTCGGAATTCCGAGATAGAAGTCGGAATTCCGAGATAGAAGTCGGAAATCCGAGATAGAAGTCGGAATTCCGAGATAGAAGTCGGAATTCCGAGTTAGAAGTCGGAATTTGTCGCAAAAATAAAAATAAAAAAATTGTGGCCCTTCTACGCCTTCGTAGTTTTCTGCGAAAATGGGTAAAAGAAATTGGCTTTCGATGGAAGGGAAGTAATAACCGTAAGTATCTCGTGCAGGGGCGTACGGTGAACTTTTAAGAAAGGGAAGCAATTTTTAGAAACTTACCTATTTGTAATGTAATTCGATTCTTCCATCATTTTTTGCAAATTCGTCAATGACGTCATCATAAAAACGTTGATGCTTCTGCCCCGTTGAATTTCTTACGAAATTTTTTATACGTTTAAGTGTTGAAAAATTGCGTTCTACTGATGAATTTGTGGCATGATATTGTCAATACTAATTCACACAATTTCGACACTTCGGTGTAGGCATCTTCCAGCTCCATGTCTTAAAAATTGCATTAGTTCCTTAGCGTTATTTTTTGCGCTATTGTCATCAATTTCGTCAATCACTTTTAGTTCAGATCGCAGTAACACACGGTCGAAGAACTGGCTATAATGAAGAAGAAGAGATTTAAACGCATCTTCTGGAAAAGTTTTTCCTTTAAATGCATCAAAATTGCAGAGCTCGAGGAATTTAAAATCATTTAAACCGTTAAATCTATAGTTTATTTGTTGCTGAATTTGATCGACTATTTTATAAAAGAGGCGTCTGTATGATGTTTTTAACATCTCCCACCTTGTGTGTTCGAAGACGCTTGGCTTGTGGCTCTACATTTAACGTCATCGCTTTCTCCCAAAATAGGTCAAAGTCATCTCTTTTTTAGCTTAACATGGACTTAAAATCATCCACTTTTTTTTAGGCAAAAAGCAATATCATTTGTTTTAGTTTGTAATATATTAAAAACATTGTCCGAGAATGGAAATATTTCTGAAAATATGTTCAACAATAATTAAAATTAAAATCTCGTTTCAAACAGTCCAAAAACCCCCTCGAACTATTTATTGATTCTGAGTCCCACGTTTCGTTATTTTCTATTATATTCTCAAATAGTTCAATCAGCGATTTACGATTTTAAAATACTGTTAACACAAGTCTTCCATTATAGTTCCACCTAGTAGGACCTACTTTGGGCAATCGTTTGTGGACGATGGAGTCCAAAGCTTGTGTACGTTTTGTTGCCTTGGAAAAAAAAGCAGCCATGCCACTTAAACTTAACGAAAAATTCTTTACACTCTTTAATGTGATTGATGGACTGGGATAAAACTAAATTTAATTTATGAGCAAATTAATATACAAACTTGGGACACTTGGGAAAGTTTCTCGAACTTTAGCTTGCATACCCCCTAATTTTCCTGCCATCACTGCAGCTCCATTATAGCTTTGAGCAACTAATTTTTTGTCTCCATTAATTTCTTTAGTAACGTTATAAATTACGGTATATAAGGCATCTGCTGTACGATTTTCGGACACATTCTTAAAACCTAAAAATCGCTCTTGAATACTTCCGTCTGTTTTAACGTAGCGTATTACTATAGATAATTGGCTAAAATTAGTGATATCATTTGTTTCATCAAGAACAATAGCAATGAACCGCGCCTCGGCAATCCCCTGCTTAATTCTTTTTAGAATAATGGTTGCAACAGAGGAAATTAAATCATTCTGGATTCGATTCGACGTTCCGCGAAAAACACTACAGCCCTCTAAATGATTTCTTAAGCAATTATCATATTTAGCCATTAAACTAAGTAAATCTTGAAAATTTCCTCTATTTGAAGAAACCCTTGTTTCGTCATGACCTCTAAATCCCAATTCGTGCTTCCGAGAAACAAACAACATCGATAACTCTTCTTAATATTTGCCTATTTTTATCGACTAGTTCATTGCCGCCGAGGTGACTAATTTCCAACTGTTTATTAATGGAGTGTTCAATTCTGGTTTTGCCGAAGACTTTTTCTTTTATGACGGCCTGTAAATGCGCTTTGGACATAATGTGTCTTTTTACAGCTTTATGGAAAATGTTTAAATCGGAAAAACCAGTTTTATTCTAGAGACCTTTTTCATTTTCAAAAAGTAAACATGTCCAACAAAGTAATTTACTTATATTTTCACACCCTGTTAGTCATTTAAATTGTTCGTATTGTTTTTCCGGATAAAAATGTCTAATACAGTTTTTCATTTTTGTGGTTAAATTTTTCATAGGCGGTTTTGCTCTTCCTTTGGAAATTATTTGAAGCTGATCAGCGAAGTTTAATGTTGAAAATCCCTTTATTATTAAGACACACACCACACATTCACACACACGCTTCTTACTAAATTCTCCAACATTTTCAACGTTATTACCAACAGCCGAAGTTGACGGTATTTGCATATCCACGTCCGTATTATTGTCTTCCATATCGCACCATGCACGACGCGACGTACGTATCACACAACACGCGGATAGCAGTTCAAGCAAAGAACCTACTCCAACGATAGCTTCCGCCACCACTTAAAGCACGCGACTGAAATGCAAAAATTGCAAACAGCCGGTGGAAAGCGCAATAATCTCTGGCTCGATTCACAGGAAATCAAGCATACAGGACTCGGCTGCAGAGAAGCTAGCGGCCTGCATAGGTTCTATTGGACATTCTATTGTGGCTGGGTCTGAGTCAAGGCTGCGTTTATTATAGGCTTGATAATTAAGATAATATTTTAGCATTTTTAATATAAACTAAATTAATGGTTTCCTATTTCAAAAATTACATTTTAGAAGATGTTTTGTAATTCGTTTTGGGGAAACACTGCTTCCCTTGCTACCATGGACTGCACGCCCCTGATCTCGTGGATTAACCAGATGTTTTTAATAAACGAATTACATTTTTGAGGGAGTACACAAAAATATGAATTCGCTAGAAAACGGTTTTACTCCAGTCTTCCTGGACATGGATATTCAGTAAAGGGTTTTTTAGAAATACCTGACAGGATGATAGTTCTTCAAAAAGCGGTGAAGGTAAATTTATGCGGTTATGGTAAGCAGCATTTTCACTACATGTAAGAAAATAGAAATTTTACAAGCTGTAGAAAATGGCTAAAAATCAGTAAATTTTGCACTATAAAAAATATTAATATTTATTTTTGTTTCACATCTCCGCAGTAATCAGGATTGCATCGTTTAATTGATAAACACGACCAGAATTTGGGTTAAAAGCCAACCGTTTTTGGCCGCGAAAAAATAAAAATGTTGATTTTTGATATTTAACAAAAATAATTACTTTGTAAAAATCCTATATTATTTATCTTCTAAATACTGTTGAGAAATTGTTAATATTAAACTTAGTCTTTTTATAATTTTGATCAAAAGAGAAACTTGAATTCGTGTGATGAAATGAATCCGTGTTTGTAAATATACTCGACTTCTAAGTTATATATATATAAAAAAAAAACAGATTTTCCTTTTGCTCCAGTGTTAAATCTAGGTTTTAGATACATCGCCGTCAACGCCGAGAATGCGAGAAGAGAGCTAGTTTAGTTTTTAAAAGCGGGACAAAAACTGGGGACTAAAAAAAAATCCTGATCCAAAAAAGATTAATTTTATGGCTTTCCGAAAACATATTGCCTTTCCAGAGGCAGTAATGAAGGACCAAATCTGGAATTTGGTAGAAAAAAAATAGAAATAGAGAAAAAATATTTTCTTGCTGAATACATAAAACCTTTTGGTCATATGGTTCTCCGCCTCCCACCATTCTATTGTCAATATAACCCCATGCATGCAATGGTCAGAACGGAAAAGAAAATATAACCAATATATATTTTGCCTTAAAAGGAATATGGTCTAAAGTTTTGGCAATGTGGGAAAAGGTTCTTGGCGAAGTAAGCTCTGATCATTGGCAGAACTACATTCGGCACACCCAAAAAGAGATTCTAGAAACTTGGGAAGTAGTCAGAGTAGGCGATACTTCAGATATAAACCCCGTCATAGTGACCCATTCGGATGACGAAGATGAGAGCGACGATCTGTTTTCTGACATTGTCGATCTTTGATTTATATCGTTTAGTATTTATTTTAAAAATATTTTTATAGTTTTTAGTTATTAGTTTTAATCTTAGACAAGGAAAGAGGACGCGTAACAACCATTTATGCTCCGTCTCAGAAGTGAGGCCAATTTATCCATCGACGCCATTTTCTGGTGGCAGACAATTGTGGTGGCAGCGTGGTTTTGTAGTGTGATTTTTAGAGAAAAGTGAATTAAAGACATTGTGATTATTATCGAACTAAAATGGTGAATTGTTGTGCTTTTGGTTGCAAAAGTCGTAGCGAGAGAAAAGAAGCTGGAATAACCTTTTACAGGTAAATAAAAGAAAATTGTATATTTTAGGTGTCCCTATAATTCGCGTTTTCATTATTAAAGGCGGCCTAATACCCATATTTCTATCCACACAGTTTATATTTACTGGTAGACAAATAAGTAACTATACTAAGCAAAATAAAGCATTTTGGTCCTCTTTCATTCAGAATAGCTTATAAAATTATCTAATTTATGATCTAATTAGGCGTGAAGGTCGATTTATTCCAGTGGCGTAGGCCATGCTTCATGGATATAAAGAAATAACAGTTATTCAACCTTCATGTTTATTTATTTATTTATTCCAAATAATAATTTCACAACAGCTTACAACAAGAAGAGTTAATAAAAGTAGTTATTTGACCCGAGCCGAAGCTATGTGGGTCATACATTAAAATTATATATGTGAAAAGAAGGTAGCTATATATAAAATTTGTCTTCAGTATAATCACAAAATACAATAAAGATAAATTACAAGAATAGTATGTGTTTTTTTTTTCAAAATTTGTTTGTGAGTGTTTAAAATAACCCTGCAAAATTAGCTGCTTCAGGCTTCTCTTAAAGGATGTAGTTCTTTGGTTTCTTACATCTTCATGAACTGAGTTATACAATCTGATTCCCTCAGTTAGGAGACCTCTCTGCCCTGCAGTAGTTTTCATTGGAGCAGTTCGTAGTTGGCTATTGTTTCTTAGATTATAGTCGTGGCAGTAGTTATTGGTAGATAGCTGTACATTTGTGTTTATTTCATTTAATCTTGTTCTATGAATATAAATACAACTTATATATATATATATATATATATATATATATATATATATATATATATAGACAATGAATATCCATCATTCTATTGGGCAAATATAAATTTTCTGTCGGATATAGACGTGGATAGTTAAAGATCTTTTTTATGGCCTTGTTTTGTAAAACTCGTAGGGGATGTATTTTATTTTCACTCGTACATTTCCATAGAAGTGTCAAGTATGTAAAGTGGCTATGTATTAGTGAATAATATATTAGCTTCCTTTGGTGCAGTGACAGGTATCTGAAGATTCTTTCCAGCATTCCAACAGCAGGTGCGATTCTTTTACAGAGGTAGCTTATATGTGGTTCCCAATTCAGCTTATCATCAATGTGAAGTCCAAGGTATTTTATACAGTTTGTTTTTTCAAGCATTTCACCATCTAGCGTTAAAACAATTTGTTGCCATTGCTCATTTTTAGAGAACAGCATATATTTTGACTTCCCTATATTCAGAGACAGTTTATAGAAGTTTAACCATTCTTGAATAAGGCTAAGATCATGTTCAGCATCCAATATGATTTGCTCTTTGCTTTTACTGAAGTATACTAAACATGTGTCATCAGCATATAGCTGTATTTGTCCTCTTAATGGTAGTTTGGAAATCGAATTAACATAGATTAAGAAAAGAGTCGGTCCCAGAATAGAACCCTGCGGGACTCCACAAGTAATGTCTTCAACACTGCTACTTATTTTGTTCACGCACACACTTTGAGTTCGACCTGACAGATAGTCTTTAAACCAGGAGAGCGGTTGGCCTCTGATTCCCAGTGATTCTAGTACAGTTAACAGGGGCTCATGGTTAACTGTGTCAAAGGCTTTTTTAAGATCAAGTGAGACAAAGACACTTGCCATTCCCTTGTCCACATTATCTACTATTGATGTAATTAAATCCGTTGTGGCTGTAGTTGTATTGCAGCCCTGTCTAACTCCATATTGACCCACAAAAAAGAAATTTTCATTGTTTAAAAAACGTAAAAGTCTAAAGTTTCAAGCACTTTTGAGATCACAGAGAGTAAAGAGATTGGTTGGTAATTTTCAGGTAGCGCAGCATTACCACCTTTATATATTGGGATCACTTTTGCTATTTTGAGTGAGTTGGAAACCACTCCTTTCATGAATGTAAGGTTTACTAAGGAACTCAGTATGCTGGACATTTGATGGTTGTGTTCTTTAACCACTTCAGTTGAGATTTTGTCAATGCCGGGGCTTTTGCCACACTTTAGATGATCTATTATATTAATTATCTCGGCTGGTTCTGTGGGTTCCCAATAAAATATGTTCCTTGTAGTGTGCAGTGGGGGAATATAGTTGTTGTTTGTTTGAATAGACTGCGCCAGCCTTGGACCCACACCTACAAAGTATTTGTTAAGTTCAGAAGCAATACTTGGTGTGTCTACATACAATTTATTTTCACTACTCAGTTCACTTATCTCTACTGGCCTTTGTATATTTTTATTATGTACAATATTATTTAAAACTTTCCAAAGCTTTTTTGCATTTCTTCCTGCTAAGCCTATTTGTTGTTCATAGTATTGCTTCTTGCAATTCTCAATTGACAGTTTTAGAGTGTTTTGGGAGTCTTTATACATGTTATGTAAGAAATAACTTCTAGGGAACTGTTTATGTCTTTTATAATGGTAATCCCTACTTTTTAATAGATTATATATATTTACATTAAACCACGGGGCACTGTTCTTTCTGAATCTCTCACGAAATGTTCTTTGTTTTAAGTTGTTTGTATATGAACGGACAACTTCATCACATAAACTGTCTGGATCAGTCCAGTCTATCCTTAGTATATTTTCAAGTCTATTTTGAAACGTCACTTTGTCTAGTTCAGTCATAATATACGTTTTTGTAACCTCTGTCTGCGCTGCTCTATTGTTCAATTGAAGAAATTGAACTCTGTGATCCCCAAATATACCTTCAACCAATGTCAGTCTTGCTTGTGTATCAGTATTTGAGCTATTGTTATACAAAACATGATCAATCAACGTTTCTGCATCTGGAGTTACTCGTGATGGAATAGATTTGTTAAAAATTGTCAATCCGTTACTGCTCAGGGAAATTTCAAATGCCTGTTTTTGATTGTTGTCTACCAGTAGATCAATGTTGAAGTCACCCAGTATCCAGATGTCTCTACGCAAGGCACTAATAGCTTCCAGTTTTGTGTCTAGAACCCCAATAAATGTATTAAAGTCAAAGTCATTTGGCCTATAAACACCTCCTATAATGAGATTGATATCTTCCACCGACAAAAAAAGCATAGAGCAGTTATCCTGATATCTGCAGACTTCCTTATACTTATAACAATCTTTCAGTAGTATACCTACGCCTCCTCCCCGTTTGACCCTAGTAACATGAACAGCATGATATCCTGCCAGATTGAAAAATATGTCATGTGTGGTGAATATTATTATAATTCAATTAAATGTATTTTTCTTTTTAGGTTTCCTCTAAAAGATGTGCAAAAAACTGCCTTATGGGTAAAGCAGCTGCATATTGCAGACTGGACACCTACAAAAAATGATAGGCTATGCTCGAAACATTTTGACCCCAAACTGTTTTATCGTGTTGGCGAAAAAAAATGTCTATTAGATGAAGCGGTACCAACAGTGTTCCCTGATGTACCAAAATATATGCAGCCAAGTAGTCATTATCGCAAGGTAAGTTTTATCAGCAATATTGATTTTTGTGTAAATGACAGAATATTAATTCATCCCATCTATTTATCGTCATTCATAATTCACATATTATTTCATAAAATATTTTTTACTTTCCAACATATTCTTTGATTTTAATGTTCATTTTGCTTTTATAAATATAGAAATTTTTGTCTAACTTTTTTTTAATATATTGTGTATTTTATTTCAGGGGACAAAGAGACCTCATCAGGAAGAAGCATCTACTTCTTCAGTTCCAGACGAAGTTCCAGACACAGCAGTTCTAGATACTCCTAGAAAAGAAAAACTGAAGCGAAAACTTTTTAGTCAAGTTGCTAAAAGTCGTGCAAAGTCTAAGAAAATTAAAGTTTTGCTAGAGAAAGTAAGAAGGTTGAAAAAAAAGGTTACCTCTTTGAAACAATTGATTACTTCTTTAAAACAAAAAAATTTATTGTCATCAGAAAGTTCTTATTTATTTGAAAATATGCCAGAAATAACTAAAGAACTGCAAAAAAGAAAATTAGGAAAGAAAATTAAGTACTCTCCAGAACTTAGAAAATTTGCGATAACTTTAAGTTTTTTTTCTCCAAAAGCTTACGATTATGTAAATTTATAGGTAAATTGTTTAGAAATATTAATGCGGATCCTGGCTTTACAAGTGAGTCATTTGACATTCTAAGAAAACAATGTGACCTTTCTCATAAGCCTATTTTTCTTGTTCTCATTGTAGATGAGATGTCTATCAGAAAACATATTGATTGGGACGGTGTTAAATTTCACTGTTATATAAATTATGGCATCGACTTACAAGATGACAATAATGGCAAAAGAGGTTTTTGTTTTAATGGTTGTGTGCATTAATGGTCAGTGGAAATTGCCAGTAGGTTACTTTTTAACTGATGGATTGAGTGGTCAACAGAAAAGTGCTCTTGTCTCCCAATGCATAAGTTTATTAACTGAGACACGGGCACGTGTAGTATCACTAACATTTGATGATGCGCCATCCAACATTACAATGTCAAATATTTTGGGTTGTGATAATAATATGCCAACCTTACAAACTTTTTTTACTTTAAGAGGAAACAATATTTATAATTTTTATGACCCTTGTCATATGGTTAAATTGATACGTAATGCTTTTGGTGAAAAAAAAGTTCTTATAGATGGCAATGGACATTTAATTAAGTGGGAATATATGGAAAATTTAGAGAAATTGCAAGATTCAGAAGGTTTGCATTTAGGGAATAAACTAAGAAAAGCTCACATAATTTTTTTCAAACAAAAAATGAAAATCAGATTAGCAGTACAATTATTAAGTGAATCGGTTGCTGATTCGCTTAATTATTGTGAGGAAGAATTGCAGTTAAAAGAATTTATGGGTTGTAAGGCAACCTGTGACTTTATTAGAATAATTAATCACTGCTTTGATATTTTAAACTCCAGATCACTAATTCCTCCAGGTTTTAAAAAGGCAGTTTGTGAAAGAAATATAGAACAGACAAAAAGTTTTATTGCTAACTCTATTCATTATCTTTCTTTATTAAAATTTCATGATGGGGAATTAGTAGTTCAATCCAAAAGAAAAACAGGCTTTATGGGTCTTATAATTTCTTTAAAAAGTGCATTGTTGATGTATGATGAATTAGTTACAAATAACAAACAATTAATTTATCTTCCTTTATATAAAGTCAGTCAAGATCATTTAGAATTATTTTTCTTCAATAAGATCAAAAGGTGGCTTCAATAATAACCCTACTGCACGGCAGTTTATGGCATCGTATAAGAGATTATTAGTTAGAGCAGAAATAAGGGAGGGTGGTATGGGAAATTGTATACCCTTAGACGATATATCTATTTTAACAGGATCAAGTAGATCCGATTCACCTGAAGAAAATATTAATTCAAATAGGATGTATTTGAGCTGTCAAAATTACCTATTTCCTTTGGAAAGTGTTTGGCATGATGATAATTACCTTATAAATAGTGAGATGTTGAGCAATAGTTCAAAACAAATTATTATTTATATTGCTGGTTTTGTTGCCCGTCAGCTTATTAAGGTTGTCAAATGTGAAAGCTGTTTGACTGCATTAAGTGGTAACCGAGAAAACTTTTGCATTCGCTGATAACAAAAAAAAGTCCTGATGGATTGACGTATCCCTCAGAGGATGTGATAAAAATTTGTAATGTCTGCGAGCATTTTATAAGAATAAATGAAAATGAGTTGGTAAAAGCCAATTTTAGCATTAATGTCTTAAAAAGGAGAATAATGTTTGAATGCATCGAATCCCAATGTTTTAGCAGTTTGGAACAACATGTTTTAATTTCTAATGCTAATTGTAACCATATATACTTTTTAACAGAATCTGTTGTATCAAAATATCTTAATATTCGCATACATTTTATAACTAAAAGATTGTCTGCAATAACAGATCCTATTAGAAATCAATATACAAAACTTATTTTATTTAGAGGACAATAATTGAGTGTTAATTTTTATTGTTAAAGTTTATTTTTTTCCTTGGATATCACTTTACATTTTTACCTACTTAGGTACTTTTTTATGTAATATATTTTTAGTAATGTATTTTTATGGTAATATATGGATTTATAATGATTGCATATTTTATTTCATCAACAATAATTGGTTGTTGGTCTTAGAGATCTTTCCTACGTTGTCTTAAAATGTAGGTATATTAGAGCTAATAAAAGAGTGTAGTGATTAAATGAGGTATGTAATAATTTCTTTATTGAAATTTCAGTTTTCTGTAAATGTGATTAACTTTTATTATAATTATTAATAAATTACCTAAATGCATCGTTTTAGTCAAAAAATTTGTAAACTTTAAATAAAATGAAACCCTAAATAAAATAGGAAATTTGACATAATTTTTGAAATTTTAAACAAATTCCCTTCATTTTTAAAATTTGTTATATAACCCCATTATTTACTGAACTTTTCAATTGGCTCTAATATATCGATAAACACACTTTGATCAGTCTTCCACTAGTAAGATTTAAATGTTCATTTCAGGCATCATTTTACTTAAACCCGAGCGTTACGCCACTGGGCGAGCCAGCCTGGTGGCAGCTGGCAGCAAATCATATAGATAGATTACGCGTCCTCTCTCTTTCCTTGTCTAAGGTTTTAATAATTTTACTCCACATTAAGTTTTCTATTACACTATTTGTTTCTAAAATTAGTTTATATTGCATTTAAAATATTTTGGAATATCCTTTTGCCCTTGTTAATGATACTTCTTTAAATCTTTTGTCCGATTTAAACATAAAAAATGCGTGGCCCGCTCTCCTGAAACCCCCTGTACCTATTATGGATAAAATAATCATATTTCAGTATAACATTTTACTATTCTATTTTTATTAACATTTGTGTACAATTTCATTTTTACATTGTTACATACAACCTAGCTAAAAATTACCACTTTTTCTTTGAACGAGTTTGCTTAACGTTACATGCAGACCTGCCATATTTCACATTCACAAATTAATATTAATCATACCTATAAATAAATAAATCTGCTGCCTTCAAAATGAACTTAAGCATATAAAACAAATCTTTACTCTAGGACGTATAAAAACTGAGCACATATAAAAATCAATTGCACCATTTTTAGTCCTATGATAGGGATGTACCAAAGATCTAATAAGAGATCTTTGGAATGTACAGGGTTGTCCATTTTTCGTTGTCTTTACACCCTGTAACCTTCCTTGTTAGCACCGATAGAGGGATGCGATTTTCATAGCATTATACCGGGTGTCCAATTAACTCGGTAACCATTGATCATTCATTTATGGGGTAAACTATGTACGGGTAAATCGGTCAAGAAAAATCGCTGGAAATTCTTTTCGAGTTCGAAAAATGGCCACTAGGGGGCATAACAACTCAATTGAATTTTCCTAATTAAGGTTTGTCGAAAATATAAGCTTTGTATTCTTCAGACCATTATTCAACTTTTTGCTATATTTAATAGTAAAGTGGTGGAGGAATGTCAAACTTTTGTTCTTTCAAACGTTTATATCTCTATTTTGGATGAACCCGTTACATTGAACTTGGTGTCAGAAAAAGCGTTTTTTTTTTCTTTACGTAGAGTTAAATGATTCTATTAGTGCTCACTAGCATATAGTACAAATTTTGGAATGATTTTTTTGTCATAATTTAATTTAAGGTTATAAAAGGTATCGAACAGTGAAATAAAAAATCCAGTTCCATATTTAAATTAAAAATCTTGATGATAGTCGCCCTAATCCGAAACGTCGGATTGAAAAATAGAGGAGTAAAGGTGACTATGATGATGTTTTCATCTATCATTTCAACTAGGCCTAAAATGAATGAAAAACCATAAAATTTATTTTCTGTTTTTTTTAGTTTTTCTAAAATTGTAGGCTTAGTTGAGATGACAGATGAAAATAATTTTCACTCATTGTCACTTTTTCTTCTCTACAAATTGGTGAGGTTAGTTTTTCAATCCGACGTTTCGGATGCAGGCGACCATCATCAACCTATTTAATTTAAATACGGACTTGGATTTTTTACTTCATTATTCATACCTTTTATAAATTTCAATTAAATTGTGACTAAAAGCCATATTATACCACTTGATTTTTGGTCCATCCAAAACAGAGATAAAAGTTTGAAATGCTTTTCTTATAATAATGTAATATGTTAAATTCTTCTGTGGCCTCTGGGTGCGTGTATTAGTCGTGTGCGTGACCTTAGGAGCCTAGTCTTACACACTTATTTTCGATCCTATTTTACTATTATCATAACCTTGACGGCTATTTTTGATTAACAAACGTCCGCTAGTCCGATACATCCGGTTTCAGATATACAGGGTGTCCCAATAGTGCGTTCTCGGTTGATATCTTGATAACGGATAGCGATTTAAAAAAAGTTCAAATACAAAAGTTGTAGAACAATACGGGCTACATAACCTAAAATTATTTTCATTTATACAGGGCGTCTCAAAAATCTGTAGCGAAGCAAAGTTGTGTTTTTTTCTTATGGGACACCCTGTATATTTTTACATATTTAGATTCTGCTCGTGATTCTGCACATTTTTTGTATAACATGTCCTATGTCTAAATCTGATAGGTTTTCTAGTATCCGCCATTTTGTAAAAAATTATGAATTGCAGTGCCTTTTTTCAAACGACGTGGACCGTTGGCTTTTTGATATAGGATTATGATTTTTGGCAGGAACATTAACAAAAGTATGGGTTGACTTTCAACGTGAACAAAATTTGTCGGCGTTGTACAGGGGGTCCTAGATAAGTAGGAGAAATTAAAAACATCATATCTTCATTTTTTTAAATGGAATGTATAGTATTTTAATATTTTAGACTATTCGTGACCGAAAACCCTATCTTTCGTTATAAATATGTCCTATACCTATTTGTCATAGTTTCCGAGATTTTGACATTTTTGTATTTATTATTTGGTTTTCAATGGCAATCGCCTTAGAATTTGCTTTATTATCGAATTTTCTAATTATAATACACTACAAGTGACGCAAAATTAAAAATTCAGCTCATAATATTGTGCTAAGAATTGCGACCTAAAGACTTAGGACACCCTGTAAATTTCTAATAAAATTTATCCGTCTGAATTTTAGCTTGTTAAAAATATAATATAATACAATCTCAATAAACATATTGCATAATTATTTAAGGCTCCATAAGATTCAACAAACATGTTACAAAACAGTGCATATTTTTTATAAAAAGACAGATAAAAAAGAAGTTAAGAACGGAGGAGGCTTCTGTCTGCTTTTGTTGGAAATACTTTCTACATTGGGTATAAAGACCAAAAAATTTTACACAACTTGAGTTAAAAAAACAATTTGGACTCTACAAACAGGTTTTTAAATTCGATAAAATGATAAATAAGAATTACACTGGTGTCGTTTTCGTAGCTGTAGCTAAGAAACTATGCGGAGCGTGAAAATTCTGATTACGGCATTTTCAGTTTTACAAAAAAAAGTAGTACATTGTCTATCGTTGCTGATAAGAGAGATATCCTGCGTATACAACGAAAACTGGACACTCTGGACAGTACTAATTGTAAACACCTCCTGAGGTAAGTAAGTAATAAAAAGTATACTAAATTAAGGTACACTGGGCATCGGTTGGGCGTAAACTAACATTAAAAAGTTCTATTTTTGTCCCCAAGTATCTCTATTCCAAAACCTTACTTTCTACACCCTTTTCTATTTTGTGACATATTTATTGAAAATTGACAATTAGAATTAAACCAGCCGAAATTTAAAATGGATACTGATTTTAATGGTGATTTTTTTTGAAGGTTCATATATTTTCATCAACCAAAATACAAGATGATTCATAAAGGTGAACAAAATCAATTTTTATAAGAATTATATAAGTTTTTATTATTTAATATAATTTGTTAGCTTCTGCAATCCTTTTGCCCAAACAGTTTGGGAGCTCTTGGCTTATTTTGCAAGCTAAGAAAATTATACATTTTTTTAAAAGGGGTTTTTTGACATTCGCGGCGGGTAGTCTATATTAAATAAATGGAACGGCTCCGTCGATCTACAGAAGTGAGCCAAATACATTTCTATTATTAAATAATACACAAGAAATCTCGTCTTACCATTTGGTTTAAAAAACAACTCTATGTATTATTTAAAGTAATTTAGAAGAATGAATAACAATCTCCAATGTAATCCAGTTAGGTATAGAAACCTTTATAGTACATTCTATTAAGACTTCAAAACCTCCCAACAATAAACTTCGATTTTCAAAATCCTGAGATAATGCCATACTATATAGACCGGAGGAGATTGGCAGATTTTGAGATACGATTTTATTCAGTATGCCTTATGTTAACAATACACGAACCAAAGAGTCGTCCTGGGTTCTTCATATTAAAAAAATGATTCGTCATTGGTTCGAAAATTATGTGTTTTGGTAAGACTTTAATCAGGCTAGTATGGCCACGTGAACTTGTATTTGAATAAGGAAATTTTCCGCGTTTTTAAACAGGCTGTCACTGATAGTATGCAAGTTCTTGTTATAAACTGCTTAAGAAATGATGGTATACCGATTGCGTATGCCCAAATGCTGTTTACATAGCAAAAATTTAGTCCAGTTAGGGAATAACATTCCGTGATTTTAGTCACTACAAAATTTATGGTAATATTAAGTTTGTATCTTAAAATGGGGGGGGGGGTAGCGGTAGATACTCCTCCTGGGACAGACCTATCAGGGAAGATGAATCAATCCCTGCCCTTCGCGAGATTCCAGGAGCTTTCTGACCCGGAAAGCTGGCACCTGCAAGGGTCCCTTATTCAGGGTTACGAACGAAGTCCACAACGGCCGCAATGGCGGAGAATAAGATCTTCGGCACGGCAGAGCGGGCGGATGTGGCAGCCCCGTTTTTAGGGATAGTATAAAAACCCCCACCGCAGCGTCTGACCCAGAGTGGGCGGCTGCAAACAGCGGCGGATCCTCCTGTCAGAGGCGGCTGAACTTCACACTCACCAAGACGTCTGGCCAAGTTCCCAGCGGTTCGAGTAACCCTGACCAAGGCAGCGGTCAGACCAGTTTTAGAGGGCCAACTATATATAGCTACCTACAACGCAAGAACATTGGGAAATGAAGAAAGATTGATAGAACTGGAATATGAGCTTAACAAGATAAAATGGGACGTCCTGGGAATATCAGAAGTAAGAAGAAAAGGAGAAGACTGCCTCAGACTAAATTCTGGTCATCTCCTTTTTTACAAAGGAAACGAACAGAATACTAATGGCGGCGTGGGAATCCTGGTGAACAAACGGTTGTCCTCTAACATTAAAACTTTGAAAGCCATTTCAGAAAGAGTTATCTACATCACCTTGAGAATAAATTCCAACATAACTATAAAAATCGTCCAAATCTATGCCCCAACGAGCAGCCACGATGATGATAAAGTTGAAGCGCTGTACGAAGAAATATCGAGATGCCTTTCAGAAAACAAAACGAAACACACATTGGTCATTGGAGATTTCAACGCAAAAATAGGAAGCACAGTGAACGAATCAAAATACGTCGGCCCATTTGGGCTTGGTACGAGGAACGAAAGAGGCGAGATGCTAGCCAACTTTCTGGAAAAAGAGCAACTTTACGTAACGAACATCTTCTTTAAAAAAAGAATTAACAAAAAGTGGACCTGGACAAGCCCAAATGGAAGAACTAAGAACGAGATAGACTATGTACTTGCACACGACAAACACATTATTCAAGATGTCGATGTCCTCAATTCCTTCACAACCGGTAGTGACCACAGACTTGTAAGGTGCAAAATCCTTATAAATGAAAAACTAGAAAGAGCCAAGAAATTCAGTAACAAACTTAAGCCTTTAGACGCGAGCACACTGAAAGAACGCAAAGAAGAATATATGCAGCAACTAACAGAACAACTGAGAAATACATCACCACAAATCGAAGAAAATATCAACGAAGCGAACACTAGAATAACACTAATAATAAAAGAAACAGCTAAAAACAACATGACATTAAGAGCAAAAAGAAAAGATAAGTTGACAGAAAAAACAAAACAGTTACTGGAAAAACGAAGAGATCTCATAAAATCGAACAAGAGAGACACGGTCGAATACGCAGAAGTCAACAAAACTGTAAGGAGAATGGCGAAACAAGACATTAGAGAACATCAGGAAGAACAAATTGAGAAAATTATAGAGCAAAACAGAGGCATAAAAATATTTAAGAAGGAGAATGCACACAAAAAAGAGATCAACAAGCTGATAGACAAAGATGGCAACATGGCAGAAGATAGACAACAAATACTGAAAGTCACGGAAAACTTTTATACGGATCTGTATGAATCAAAAGCCGACGAAGAAACCTTGAGATTATCAAAGGAAGATAAGCGAAGAATACTTAACATTGGCTCAGAAGAGCTGCCAGACATCGAAATCGAGGAAATTGAAAAAGCCATGAAACAAATAAAAAACGGAAAAGCCGCAGGACAAGACGACATCCTCCCGGAAATGCTGAAGGAGGGAGGACCGCCGCTTATGAAAGAACTCAAAAAACTCTTTAATAAATGCCTCATCCAAGGAACGATACCGACCGATTGGGAGACCGCTATAGTTGTACTAATATACAAGAAAGGAGATCCTAGCAATTTAGAGAACTATAGACCAATAAGTCTTTTATCTCAAATATACAAACTATTCATGAGAATAATAACTAATCGACTTGACATGAAGTTCGAAACCTACCAACCTAAAGAACAAGCGGGCTTTCGGAAGAACTATAGCACAATTGAACATCTTCACACAGTCAGAATACTCATAGAAAAGGCGACAGAATACAATATCACAGTCTGGATGGCTTTTGTCGACTTTCGAAAAGCTTTCGATACAGTAGAATTCTGGGCAATTGAAAGAGCTATGAAAAACGCAAGAATAGATCACAGATATATCAACATACTACACGAAGTCAACGACCGATCCAAATTGAAGATAAGGCTCCACGAAGATACCAATGAGGTGAAAATAAATAGAAGAGTTAGACAAGGCGACATAATCTCACCCAAATTATTTACCTTGGTATTGGAGGACGTCTTCAAGAATCTGCACTGGGAAAACAGGGGACTTAACATATCTGGAGAAAGACTCAACAACCTCAGATTTGCCGACGATATCGCCCTTTTTGCCGAAGATGAAACGGAATTGAAAGAAATGCTCCAGGAGTTACAACAAGGGGCACAATATGTCGGTTTAGAAATGAACACCTCAAAAACAAAATTTATGACGAACGTGCAAACAATTAATAATACAATATCCCTGCAAGGACAAGAAGTGGAAAAGGTAGATTCATACGTATATCTGGGGCAAGAAGTCACAATCGGAAAAATTAACCAAGAACTGGAAGTCAATAGAAGAATACGTCTGGGATGGGCGGCTTTTGGCAGACTAAAACACATCATTCAGTCAAGACTACCTTTAAAACTGAAGTGCAGAGTCTATAATGAATGTATCCTTCCAACAACGACATACGGCTGCGAGACATGGGTTCTTACCAAGAAAATTGTCAACAAACTACAAGTTCACCAGAGAGCAATCGAAAGAAAAATGTTAGATACATCCCTTAAAGACCGTAAAACGAATGAGTGGATAAGAAGCAGGACCAAAGTCCAGGACATAACAAAACGAATTCGCTCCCTAAAATGGAACTGGGCAGGACATGTGGCCAGAAACAACACTAACTGGAGCGGAAAAGTTACCAGATGGAGACCTTGGGGAGAAAAAAGAAGCACTGGCAGACTCCAACAACGCTGGTACGATGACATTAAGAGAACGGGAGGTCTCAACTGGTATCAAGTTGCTCAGAACCGAGAAAACTGGAGAAACATGAGAGAGGCCTATATCCAAAGGATAGAAAACGGCTAGAAAGAAAGAAAGAAAGAATCCTAAAATGTGGATATGTAATATCGCATAGGAGTTGCGCAGGAACGACATATTAAAAAATGAAAATAGAAAAAAAAATCCGTGATTTTAAGCAGTATACTTTTTTGTTTTTATTATATGTAGATGAAAAAAGGAATGGCATACAAGTTGTGCGAATTTTTCATATAAAAAAATTGCGAAAAAAGTTGGGCAAAATTATGAAAAAAAATCGGCGCTATTATGATTTATAGAACCCAGCATGGCGAACGATTCGCGGTCGTGAACGCGATAAAAAGTAGGCCGTGCTTAGGTTCAGGTTTTCTCCACCAGAGGTCTTATCAAATTTTGAAGTTATGAGTGCATGTTTCTGAGAGATGGAGCAGCAAGAGAAACTATGTTTCGTGTGTGAAAAACCAAGTCCTGGCATAAAACTGCTTGCAGATAGTACTTTATCGAATTAAGGAAACTATGCAATTAAGAATAAAGCATAACTTAAAGTAGAGTGAGTGTAAAATAGCGACAAAGAGCCAAATTTGGAAGAAAGAATAAGAATCTCGGATGTCATTCAATTAGGTATAGAAACCTTTGTACTACATTCTATTAAGACTTCAAAACCTCCCAACCATAAACCTTGGTTTTCAAAATCCTAAGATAGTGACATATTAGAGAGAGCGGAGGAGAGTAACAGGGATACGATTTTACTCGTAGGCCTTTTAGAGGACAATGTTATAAGTATATCCTTATATTAATAATGCACGAATCGAAGAGTCATCCTGGGTTCTTCATATTAAAAAATGATTATTTGTTCGAAAATTATGTCCTAATACTGGAACCTGTGGTGGAAGATATATCAAAATACAAGAGTTCTAACTACACTACACCACAACTTGTTACGTTCTGGACGCGCGTTTCGCTAACGAAGTTAGCATCATCAGCAGATGATATGAACTTCTTTTTTCATCATCTGCTGATGATGCTAATGGTATAGCGAAACGCGCGTCCAGAATTTATTTATTTATTTATTCTCAACATTCCCAACCAACTGTATAAGTTCATTACAGGGAATTCTAACAATACTCATATTATAGCAAACTAACAATTAAATGTTCTTTTACTTCCTTTTTAAATTTTTTTTCAAAATTGCTTCGAATATCAGTTGTATTTAATAAATTTGTTTGTCGTGTGTCATGATTATGTATAGTATGTCTTTTTTCTAAACCTATATTGGATAATTTATCTTTTGTAAGTATTGAATGAATGAAAATGCATGTTAATAAATTATAAATATGGTTAGTATCAAATAGCCAAATTTTGTATGTAAATTTATTGTTGGTTCTAGGAAAGTAAGTTTATGTATACATTTAATAATTTTATTTTGTAAACAACTAAAGGTTTCAATGTTTTTAAATTAGCAGATCCCCAAACTGAAATCAAATATTGCAACTTTGAATATATTAATGCAAAACAAAAATATTTTTCTTACATTTTAATTAAACGAATTTTATATAGAATTGCTACTTGAGAAGATATACTTTTTCTAAGGTATTCTATATGATTCCGCCATCTTAAATTTTCATCCATGTATAGTCCCAAAAATTGAATGCATCTACTATAATTAATATTTTTTTGGTTGAATTTAATTGGTTCCATTTGATTACTTATATGATTTTTGCTTATAAACATAAAAGAAGGTTTTTCAAAATTTAAAGTTAGTAGCCAATTAGATATAATTGTTAAATCTTCTGCAATGTAGTATCTAATTTCTGAAAACTGGTAATACAGATATTGGCGAAACTCTAGATATTTTCATTTTTTTTTTGGAACAATACCATACCTGTTTTAAAAGATAAATGAATTAAATGTTTTAAGATAGGAATTAGTTGAATTTTGACTGTTTTAATAATTTTTATAGAAATATTATCATGTCCACCATTCTCTTGGATTCAGTTTATCAATAATTTCTTTTATAGCCACATTAGTTATGCTCGCTTCATCCATAAACATACAATTTTCTTGCATTGGCTCTGCTTCTGATTCGTAGTCTTTTAATTTTTTACATACATTTTGTGCAATTTTGATAAAATGGTTATTCATCTCTTCACAAATCCCATTTTCTTCTGTTATTTTTTTTCCGTCAATTAAAAGATATTCAATATTATTTTGTTTTGCTTCTTTCCTGTGAGTGTTTGTTAATATATAGTTAATATTTTTCAATATACTTTTCTGGTCAAAGGAATTTTCTTTACATATTTATTATATTCGGTATAGATTTGTGCATGTTGTAAGTTTTCCGGAAATTTTTTTTGTTTAAATAATATTTGTTACGAGTCTTTATGATTTTTTCCAATTCTGGAGTAAACCAAGGTTTTGTATTTTTTCTTGTTCTTAAGACTACTTTATGAGAACAGGATTCAAAAACGCAATAAGTTGTGGTGTAGTGTGGTTAGAACTCTTGCATTTTAATACAAAATGATGTGTTTTGGTCCGATTTTAATCAGGCTGCCATGTGTTTTGTAATGAAATTGAAAATAAAAATTCCTCGGAAAACCATTGGTATATCGTTTGTGTGAGCGCGAAGGCTGGTATGGCCACGTGAACTTGTATTTGAAAAAGGCAATTTTCCGCGTTTTTAAATAAGGCTGCCACTGATAAGTATACAAGTTCTTGCTATAAAACTGCTTAAGAAAAGATGGCATACCGTATGCCCAAGTGCTGTTTACATAGCAAAAATTTACTGCAGTTATGGAATAATATTTCGTGATTTGAATCGCTATAAAATTTATGGTAATATTAAGTTTGTACTTATAATTTCGATATGTAATATGGCATATAAGTAGTGCAGGTTCGTCATATTAAAAAATGAAAATGAAATTGGAAAATAGAAAAAAAAACCGTGATTTTAAGCAGTATGCCTTTTTGTTTTTATTATATCTAGATCATGGTATATGTAGTTGAAAAAACTTGCAAAATTATGAAAAAAAAAGTCGCGTGCGCAATAAAAGTAGGCCGTGCTTAGGTTCAGGTATTCTCCACCAGAGGTCTTATAGAATTTTGAAGTTATCAGTTTTGGCGTGCGCACACCTTTCTGTGTGGAAAATTTGTGTGTGGAAAACCAAATCCTGGCATACATTTTTTTATCAAAGTGAGCGGAAACTTTGCAGTTAAGAATAAGAAAATAAAGAGCCAAATTTCGACATAGATATTATAAAGTAAATTGAAAAATTGTATATATTAGAAACAAACTCCACAATTATGATTTACTTGATTTCCATTAAACTTTATTTCAATAAATACTCTTTCTATCTATTTTTATAAACGTTAGATCTCATTAATCGGCGTGCCTTTTGTTATTCTACCTACATATACCATGACTATAATAATAACAGAAGGCATAGGTACTGCTTAAAAACACAAAAAAATGTTACCTTTATCTTACACTGCTTTTCCATATATTTGCATCCTTTTTTAATATTTTCGACAAGTTTGGAACTTATCAATCGGTATGCCATTTGTTATACCCTCTATATATACATATATATATATATATATATATATATATATATATATATATATATATATAATTTTAATGAAAACAGAAAACCATACTGCTTAGAAATGCGGATTTTTTTCCTATTTTCCAATGTTTCTTGCGCATGCCTGTAGTTTTTACCCTCTCAAACGGTATGTCGACTACATGTACAACATAAAGTACTGAAAACGTGTTATTCCATAACATGTTTTCTTAAGAAATGTTATAACAAGAACTTGTATACTTATCAGTGACAACCTGTTTAAAAACGCAGAAAATTCCCTTATACAAGTTCACGTGGCCATAGCAGCCCTTCCAACCCACCCAAACGGTACCAATAGTTTTCCGAGGAATTCTTATTTTGAATTTCATTACAAAACATGGCAGCCTTATTAAAATCGTACCAAAACACTAATTTTTCGAACTATTGGCGAATCATTTAATATGAATAAGAACCCTGGACAACCCTTTGATTCGTGCATAATTAACATAAGGATATACGTATAACATTGACCTCTGAAAGGTATACTAAGTAAAATCGTATCCCAAAATCTGTCACTATCTTCAGATCAAAGAGAAAATCCAATCTCCTTAAGAACCCCAGTTCAGAAAACCCACAGACTAAAAACGATATTCTCGACCCCAAAAATGTGGTCGCTTATTAATTATTAATCAAAACTTCTGCACCTCTAACTTCCGGTGAGATGAAATCGTCTCCACGTCTAAAGCAAAAGCTGAGCTAGATTCTATTTTAATCCCTCCTCTTCACTTCCCTTTTCCACCAGTACCAACTTTGCCATACGATATGCATGAAATTACCCCTTCAGGGTTAAAAAGGTACGAAGTATTCTCAAAATACATACCAAAAAGTCCTCAGCCTTGATGATATTCCGGCTATAGTTCTAAAAAAGTGTGCGTCTGAATTTACCCCCTCTCCCCAGGTTAAACCAAATGTTCTATGACGAGGGCATTTTCTTAAAGGCCGGAAATCTGCTCGTGTACAGCTTGTTACCAAAAAATTAACTAAAACTTTTTTCCTCTAAGCACAGATCCACATACCTCCTTCAAATTATGAATAAGACAATGGAGAAGTATATCAATAATAAATATATTAAATACGGCTTCCTCCACCAAAGATCAACCGTAGATCTTCTTACACTTTCGTAACCCACAACTGGAATAAGTCGATCGAATTCCATATCCAAATCATTGGATCAATCCTAGCATGACACACTTCTTAACAAACTTCCTACCTTCCTCCAAAATTTTGTATGGTCTTCTTTCCAACATAAGTATTTCTATAGTGGTTGACGACCATTTCATCATCAAACTTTCACAAAATCAACGCAGGAATCCACAGGGTTCAGTGTTAACACCTACCCCATTCCTGCTACACATCAATGATATGCCTCTTCACATCTATGCTGATGATAATATAGCACTTTAATATACAATTTCCCAAACCCAAATCAAAATTCAAATTGACTCTTCACATCTATGCTGATGATAGACGTTATGATTTTAGCCTTAACAGAGGACGTTATTAAAATCGTAGAATGTAGAGCAAGGAACCTTGTCCAGTGTAACGTTATTAAGAAACAATCATGTTTACTGTCTCACAAATTATCTCCCAGTACCCACACCTTTCAGAAAGATCTTCGCTGGCATGATCACGTTACCGCAATTACCACAGCAGCTGCAAAGAAATTGGGTTTTCTTTTCAGAGCTGGAAAATACTTTTTTCTGTCATTTTGGCACATATCTTTGACTCTGCCCGAAGAAGAGCTGTTCGTATGATTGATGATCCAAACATCACAAGGAAGCTTGTTTCACTAGAGCATCTTCGAAATGTGGGCACTCTGTGTCTGTTTTACAGATTACAACCAAGGAGGCTGTTTTGATTTGCCATTGAAACACGAGCATCGACCTACATGCATCCTTTCACCGTTAAATTGGGATTATCAGGGGCTTCTCACTTTGTTCGCTCCTTTATTCCCACGGTGTGCCAATTATAGAATGTGTCAGCAAATGCCTTTCCCTTTTTTCCTAATCTGCAAGTCTTTAAACCCCCCTTCAATAAACTTTTCCTGCTTTCACTTAAAACAACCACGGTACCTAGTACGTAGGCCTTTGTAGTCTGTAGTAGTAGTACTGTCTTACTCATAGATAAAAAAAATATCTTGGCAATGGTCAGAACCGTTCCATTTACCTAGTATTATTAAATAATTACGGAATTGTAATGGATTCATGATTTAACACTATTTTTTGGGTTTTTTGCCACAATCAGAACCCTAACACAAAGACAATTACCTGATATGTTTAATAGGGTTCTGGGTCCACTATGAAGGTACCCGAGGAACGACACTGAAAAATATCTGTTTTCTGGACGTTTCGGGGGAAAGTCTACACCCGTCTTCAGCAAATCTAAAAATAAAAAACTAAAAGCAGAATATTTCTTATGTTAAGGGCGGTATTTTCATCTTCGTATATTTTTATTCCCTGGATATTTTCCACGGTTACAATTGCCCAACAATCGTTCCCACGGTAAATATTCGAAGAATAAAATTATTTGGGGATGAAAATACTGGCCCTTAGTATCAGAAAATGGCTAATCTCTGACAGAATGTCAATTTAAAGGTGTTATTTTTCATCGTTAAAATAAGGTGAGAAAATATGTGTACCTAGAGTATGTTCATTTTAATTTATTGTATTTTGAGGTGTCCTCAGTATTTAGCAAATTTAGTGTCTTAAAGATCGTTATGTTAAAACGTTTACCTATTCGTTTTATTTAATCTGATAAGTTAGGTATGTATAGTATAAAGAGGTTTGAAATTGATCTATTTTGGATTTGTTTGACCTTTGGATTCTCAAATTCATAAAAACATTTTTCAATAAAATCATTAGGATAATTGTTTTGATTTAAAACTTCTTTTATAAAAAATTTTTCTAGAACAAAATTTTGATCTTTGCAAATTATTTTTGCTCTAGCATATATAGACATTTAACAACTACCTTTTTAAACATGATTGGATGATTTAAGTATGTGTTTATGTGTATATTTTTATTTCAAAACTGGGTATGTCTTTTTCAATAAGTATGTCCAAAAATGAAAGTGGTCTGTTTCTTTTTCAATAGTAAATTTAATTGTCGGTTCTTTGGTGCTATTATGATTTAAAAAATCATTTAAATGTTGATCTTCATGTTCATAGATACAAAAAATGTCATCAATGTATCTCCACCAAGCAAGTGGTTTATGATCGTAATTTTGGACATAATTTAACTCAAAGTTTTCCATAAAAATATTACTTATAGATAAAGAGACCCCATAGCCATGCCAAAAGTTGAAATTGACGACATAAAGAGACTTTACATGAACAAATTTCTTTATGTGATTTTAATCATATAGGTAACTGTGTTCAATATAGCTTTAAACTAAATTTTGAAAAACAAAAACAAATTCACTTAAGTAAGTTTAATAAACTTTTACAAGAGAAATTAAATAATGAGATGAATTATCTTAGAAATAACAATTTTATAAATAAAACTGTAGTTAATTTATCAAATAGAGAAATAAAAGAGTCTGAAAAATCTGTTCTTTCTAAAGGTTTACATTTTTCAGTTACACAAAAAACAGTTGTCAAATTTGATATCATTTCAGCAACTGAAGAAACGGCTCAAATCTACCAGATGGTCAAATAGATGCGTTTCGAATTAGAACTAAAATTGCTCTTGAAGAACCACTTAAAATTTGACAGAATTTCACCCCCACACATAGAACAAAAAGCACTAAAAATAGTTCAATCAGATAACACAATTAAAATTCTTCCAACAGATAAAGGTAATGCAACTGTTTTAATGGATTGTACTGACTATGATCAAAAAATAACCTCACTTATAAACGAAGATACTTATTCGAAATTAAATAAGGATCAACACAGCATATACACTAAAAAACATAAATAGATATTGAACGCTTTAAATTAATACCAAACCACAGTAAAAACACCACATTTCTATGGGGTACCAAAAATTCACAAACCAAACATACCATTAAGACCAATAGTAAGTAGCGTAAACTCACTGACACATCTTTTAGCTAGGTTTCTTTTAAATATATTAAAACCGCTAGTAAGTAACACTGATTCATATATAAAAAATTCACAACACTTCCTAGAGAAATTGTTTAATATTCAAATAAATATAAATAATACACTGGTAAGTTTTGATATCGTTAGTCTTTTTACAAATGTACCTGTAGATAAAACCTTAAACATAGTAAGAAATAAACTTGAGAATGATAACAATCTTAGTGAAGGTACATCCCTAAACATTAATACTATTCTAGAATTATTAACCTTTTGTGTAAAAACCACTTATTTTGAATATAAAAACGAATATTAGCAACACAATTTTGGCATGGCTATGGGGTCTCCTTTACTAATATTTTTATGGAGTTAAATTATGTTTAAAATTACGATCATAAACCACTTGTTTGGTGGAGATACATTGATGACATTTTTTGAATCTATGAACATGACGATCAACATTTAAATGATTTTTTAAATCATATTAACACCAAAGAACCGTCAATTAAATTTACTATTGAAAAAGAAACAAACCAACAACTTCCATTTTTAGACATACTTTTTAAAAAAGATGTACACAGTTTTAAAACAAAAGTATACAGAAAACCTACACACACAAACAGATATTTAAACTGTTACTCAAATCATCTATTCATGGCTAAAAAGGGATTAATAAAAAGTCTATATGATAGAGCAAAAAAAAAAATGGCAAAGATCAAAATTTTGTTGAAGAAAAAATCTTTATAAAAGATGTTTTAAATCAAAACAATTATCCTAATGATTTCATTGAAAAATGTTTTTATGAATTTGAGAATCCAAAGGTCAAACAAATCCAAAATAAAACGAAGAGGTAAACGTTTTAACATAAGAACGATCTTTAAGACACAAAATATGCTTAGAAGCAAACTTATCAAAACAGAACCTAACAATGAACAAGAAAATACAAAAAATGTTATTTATAAAATTCCGTGTCAATGCAATATATTGTACTTGGGTGAAACCTCTAGGCCATTAGCCAAAAGAATGAAAGAACACCAAACATACGTAAAAAATAGGGAATTTCAAAAATCAAACAGTTGTCAACATGCACTAGATAACAATCATAAAATTAATTGTAATGCTTCTAGTATTTTGGCAAAAGAACCATGTTCCAAAAAACGTCAAATAAAAAAAAGTGCCTTAATATTGTTAAATACAGAAGTAAAAAAACGACACCTCAAAATACAAGAAATTAAAAATAACACCTTTAAATTGACATTCATTGACATTATATCAGAGATTAGCCATTCCGGTTATATTTCTGATACTAAACATAAGACATATTCTGCTTTCAGTTTTTTATTTTTAGATTTTCTGAAGACGGGGGTAAACTTTCCCCCGAAACATCCAGCAAACAGATATTTTTCAGTGTCGCTCCTCGGGTATTTTCATAGTGGACCCAGAACTTACGCCTATTAAACATATCAGGTAATTGTCTTGTTTTTGTGTTAGGGTTCTGATTGTGGCGAAAAACCAAAAAAAAAATAGGTTTAATTAGAGCCTATTGTTCTATCATCTCAAAACCTTTGTCACTGGATGACCTGATGATGTGAAAATATAAGTATTACAAAATTCCAAAAAAAAAATCAATATCTATTTTAATTTTTGACTAGCCTATAATCACTATATCGCAAAAATTGTATATTAACTATGGAAAATAAAGTGTTTTATCGTTTACAATAGTGTATATTATCGAGAACACTTTTTTCTTATTTGGAGTATTCACACTGAGATGTCTGAACTACTTTTAGAGAAATTAAATAAATAAATATTGGGCACTTAAATTATATATTTCATTTACCATATATTTGTAATAAATATCTCCAGTTAATCCAAAAAAATGCGGTTTTTATAAATTGTGTTTTAAGATGTCTCGCAAACATTTTATGTTTATAGTAAGAAGTAACGGTTAAAATTACTCAGTGGCGACCTTCTCAAATAGATCTCTCTGTATATTTTAACGTTTTTGAATACTGCGAAACTGACTTGAAGTGAGGTCAAAATAGAACTATGCATATCATTTGGATAAGCAAATAGGCAATATTTCAAAAACAGTTTAAATTAGGTGGACAGTTGGGTATATGAAATGTGTCTAGAATCTATCTGAGAATACAAAAATTAACGAAACACAACAAACCTTTTTATATTAAATATATATTTCCCCGCGATTACTATTGCATGTCTAATAGTATAATCAATTTTGACACATGCCTTTTGTCATCCATAATGGCGGAAAAATTTAAAAACAAATTTTAAAATCGATATAAGTAGGCTTAGGTATCCAGATATCTAAAACTCCCACAACATGCACGGCGTATTTTTAGGGGCGCAAATTGTAGTTGTTGGGGACACTTTTAGCAGTACTAACACTAAAGGACTGGGGGAGATCGCTAATTCCATTTGCCTAGAAAGAAACCGATTAAAGAATAAAACGGCGAATGACATGCAAAAATCTTTGCATCCCTTTTTTCACGCCTCGAGAAATTACTTTCTTCTCTGTTACACAACGCCGTGGAAACTCTAGCCAATAGAAGTAGGTCGGACGTAGATCGTATGCTTAGCTCATTGCATCGGTGAGCGTCTCATCTTTCCCCGCGAGGCAAGCAGTTGGGTTTCATAGTTCTCCAGGCACGGCTGACCCCCCAAATGTGCATGTCATCCAGTCTTTTACTTTTTTAGCCGTTTGACAAGCGGCACCATCTTGTTGGAAGATAGATTCGATATTATTTAAACGCAATTATTCAATTTGGGGTAAGCTATTTTGAAGCAAGGTGCTGAACTTATCAGCATCCATAATACCTTCCACAAAGTGTAAGTTTCCCACTCCACTAGCTGACATGGATCCCCAAATCATAACAGAAGCCGAAAACTTAACTTTCCTTTTAAGATATTCATTCTGAAACACTTCTTTAGTTGTTAAGACACGACTCCTACTATCACCAACGTATACTTCAAATCTGGCTTCATTTCTCCAAAGGTTCGGAGACCATAATTTGTGTTCCTTTGCCAGTGGCGTGCCAAAAGCGCCTGCAGGGCCCGCGTTGCGGAGTGGCCCCGGAAGTCCCTCGACCTCGAACAAGCTTCTTACATAAAAATAAATATAATATACTGAATTCTATAGCGGTAGAATTTGCTTACACCCCATAATTTTCAAAAATCAAATATATTTTGTCTTATCAGCGCCTATTTAATAGCAAAGTTGCAATGTTTTATTTAATTATTTTTATTACTCCTGATTTTTGAAGTTGTGTCTTATGTTCTGTAGTTTTATAAACATAAAACCCATATAATAATACCGGGTGACAACGAAACTTCTATCCAAGGCGGAATTTTAGAACCGTTAACGACAGATAGATGAAATTTGGTACGTTAATATGGTTGGCTTCAGTAAACATATATAGAATGTATAGGATGACACGAAATTTGCTTAGAATTCTTCAGAAAGTCGAAAGTGCAAAAGAATAAAAAAAAACCTTATATATATATATATATATAAGGTGTTTGATTTAAAATAACGAAGTTGAGGTCACTTCCGGTTAAACCGAACCCGTATTTCACTTGTCAATTGTCTTTATATTGAAAGTGTTCACTGTATTCAACCATACTAACGTCCAAATTTCTTCTATCTATAAACCGATCTGAAATGTCACCGTAGACAGTAGTTTCGTTGTCACCCAGTATATAATTATAACAATTTGCTTGGTGTAAAGTGGGGGGGGGGGGGGGGGGGGGAGGCAGAAGACTCTATCACGCCACTGTCCTTTGCCCACGATAGTCTATTTTTTTCTGAATATTTGTCAGTAAGTAAGGGCCTTTTTTGGCAGCTCTGTGAAAAGTTGCTCTCGAAACAGTTTTTCTTGTTGCCTGATTCCATATTTTCAATTTCTTATAATTAGCATGTAACGTCAAATGTTATCATTTGTTTTACAAAGCATACCTGAATTTTACTGAAGCGGATAAACCGTCCATTCAACTTACAAATACAAGTTGTCTGTGTGAAAATACAAGTTGTCTCCATCATGTATTTTCCCAAATACAAGTCATTTTACAAAAAAGACAATTTCGAAATAAAAACTCTTCAAAAATAGCGACGTCGGTCTTGTTATCAAAGATTTATAGACACCAAAAATATTCTATTTGAAATAAAATTTTAATTTGCCCTGAAATAAATTAAGAAATGTCATGTTTTGGGGGGTTGGGCCAGCTTCACTGAGATAGATCTCGTAGCTTTTCGTGTTCCCGACCTCTTAATCAAAAGCTCTCATGGCCCTCACTTAATCCTGCTGCTAGTTTACCAGAGGCTAAATTCCATACGATTCCATAAATTGTTTTTTATACTTTTTTTACATCAACCTCAATGCCTAACGAGGGCTAACCAAAACAAACTGCATACATTTACTCAAAAAACCCATTGACTTTAGGAATTAAATGTATCTTAAAAAAAATCTTAACAACAATTAGTAGAATCGGAATTTTACATTGCTATTGGACTTCGATTAGAATATTTATCATTAAGTATTTCCCAAACTTATATTTTATTAAGAAATGTCCCTTTATGCGAAAACCGTTGTATTTATAAATTAAATATATCTTAGGAAACATCTTTAGAATTAGTAGGAATCGGAAATAAAATACAGGATATTCTATTTAATAAATAAAAAACTCCTATCAATTACTGAAAAATGAGAAACTTGGCAACGTTGCAAATGTCACTTGCCGTTTCGTCGCATTTCCGTACAGGGCTGGTGAAAATTTAATTAAAATTGGGTCAACGATTCTCGAGTTATATGGAGGTTTCCAGTTTTTCCTTTACACACACACTTTTGATCAGGAGGTGTCAGAAAAAACTGAAAGCGATTTCAAGGCAAAGAGCTATTAAGCATTTTTGATTGAATTTGTTGCTCCCTATTACATTTTATTTGTACCCCTTCCTAATAAAACGCTCGCACCTGGCAATTTTCTTGTCGAGCAAGAAACTTTTGTGGCATATGTTTAACCCCTTACCCTGCAACACCCTAACGAGGGAGAAGTGATCCCCAAAATCTTAAAATATAAAAATTATGAATACAGCAGGTCTTAGAGGAGTTATTAAATAAAAATTATTGTTGAGGGATTTTATTATTAGACATGAAGCAATCATGAATAATACACAGTCGTTTGGCATAGAAAAGAACAATTTTAGTGTTTAAATTCCCTTATTCCTATTAGAGGTAATTTAATAAATCACAAAAAGTATTAACAGTTTTAAATTCTGAACATTGACAGTATTTAGATCAAAGACCTCCAGGACAATGGACTGAAAGGCGAGGGACAATTAAATGGCCTCCACGACAACCAGATTTGTTTTCCTTAATTTTTTTGTGGTTAACTTAAAAAGTAAAATCTACTCAATTCGGCCATCCTCTTAAGAAGATTTGCGACACCTGATAGTCAACGAGTGCCGTCAACTAACAAATCAGTCTTCCGAATCGCCTCGTCGAAGGCAGACCTCTGTGTTTTTAACGTAAAGAGTTTCACGTGTTCGGTTTAGCAGTTTTATTTCGGGGGGGAGGTGGGAGACCAACCGCTCTGTGTGGAAACTAACGTGTAACCTCGCTAGAAAGGGAGCAAACGCTGTGCACGTGTGAGGCCTAGTCTATATCCTTTTCGTCTGCCGCAGTTCTACATAGAATATTAGCGAAATAGCCGCTATGTGGCGGGAATAGGAGGGTAAGGGGATAGCTTGAAATAAAAGGTCAACTCGTGAGACCAGTAGTACTCTCAAGGGACATCTAGTGGAAGCCAAGATACATTAGAAGAGTTTTATAAAGAAGAACAAATTTAAGATATTTGAAATATACGAAGTGTACCGGGAGCTTAGAGCTCGCCAGCCGGGCATCCCATGGAAGGGTCGCTCCAGCTCTGAATAAGACCCGGACGGAGAGCAATCTGACAAATGAACTAGTACTTGTGCCAACAATCTAGAAATCAGGGTTATTGTGATTAGACTATGATCCGGAGTATGTACAATAAGTCAAATCTGATTGCGGTGCTCCTAGTAATAGCAAAGTCTGGAAAAATAAGCTAAATATTAGAAAAGTTGAACATGAGAATACGGAATCAAAGTCCTTTCTTTACCTTCCCCTTTATTACATTTTTCTAAACACATTTTCTTTGCTATTTTTTTCTAAATTTGGAACACATCTTACGCATGTCCCATTTTTCTATTGTAAATGGGTTAGCGACTGTATGTACAGACTTTAGAACCTCACCATTTATTTAGATTTTGTTCTGACCAATGAATTACATATTCCAACCATTTCCTAATCAGTAGGCGTGGCCATGATTGATCCCCCCTCCTAAATATTGGCTACGCCTCTATCCCTAATAGATCAAGTGAACCCCAAAATTCGTACCTAAAACCCTCTTATGGTTACTTATAGACGATTTGGTTTGTATACGATACTTTAATTTCTTGGTCAAAGTAGACAAGTTAAAACGTTTTCATGTTCAGAGAGTCGGCGAATAGCACTGACGCGACGTTGACAATTTTATCGTAAACGCTACAATATTATAATACACCTTATTTACGCATAATACACAATTATTTCGCACTTTTGTATCAGGAAAAAAGGAAATCATTTCAGTAATATCTGTCTATATAATCAACAAAGGTAGGAAGAAAAATAATGAAAAACTCCACAACTCGAAAACGAAAGGACAAAACGTTTACCCAAAACAAAATAAAACAAAAGTTTAGTAAAAAAACAAACAATTTATTTTGTAAAATATAAAACTTTTACAATTAAAAAAAAAGCATCTCCGGATGGCAACCAAGTTAGGAAACTTTCATTATTTTTCTTTGCCCTCGACGACAATTTTCAGCCCGAGGCTCGTTTCCTACAAAAACCACACTTCTATTGGTAACTTGGAAAAAATATATAATCTAAATCTCCACATACGTATATATATATCTCGAATAAAAAAAGTTCTATAGTAAATGCATTTTAACCCATTTTTTTTAAGATACACATGGTAGAACTTGTTTGTGGTCCGAAAAATTCCTAATACGAGATACAAAAACATTATCTACTTAGTTTTCACTCTTATAACAGGGTACACCAAACTCAATGGCCTATTTTGATGTATCTGGGAAACAAATTAATAGATTACTTGCCTGCAGACAGATGGTATCTTAAACTAAGTTAAGAGTCTGTCAGTTTTTACAGCTTTAAAATTTCGGATGTATATTGGTAACTTATTTTATGTTTAAGTGAAACTCATGTGAAATATCAGATGAAGAAACTAGTGTTCAAAATTATTTTACTTTAAGATGTAATTCAAACTCAAAACATACTGGAGGATTATTAATATTCGTTTTGCATAAAATTACACTTGTCAGATTTAGTAAAACATCTGTTCAATGTGAGTATTGGTTTATACATTTGAAGATAAAATTAGGAGAAGAAATGTTTGATTTATGTCTCTACTACTGATCACCAAGTGGAAATGTAAACGAATTTTTGGAGTTTTTTTCAAAATCAATGTATGCATTTTTGGGATAATGACAATACAGTAATTCATATACGTCAATTCAATGTAAATGATGACTTATATGTAAAAAAATTGAAACAAATATCAACTCATTAAAGAATATACCCGCATAACCAAAAATTCAAAAACTTTAGTTGACCCTCTGATATCAAATGATCATTCTCTTAAAGCAGATGTTAAAAAATAAGTGATCATGACTAGATATATGCAAAAAATTTTAAGTGTAGGAGAAAACAAGCCTTTGACAAAAATTATGAAGATTGTAAAGAAATGTATTGATAAAATTACTGAGTGTAATATGGTTTCCTTAAGAAAAAAATTAACACCCCTTAAAACGATTTTAGAAGTCCAACGATCAAGAGATTTATATTACAAAAACTCTGCTTTTACTAGAAACATAGAAGATTGGGAGATATACAAAACATCCAGAAATCAATATTTCAATATTTTGAGAACTAAAAAAAGGTCATATTATCAGAAACAAATTGAAGAAAATAAAAATAATAGTAAAAAAATGTGGAAAACATTAAAAAATTTAATAAAACCAAAATAGAAATCGGAAATAAACGAAATTATTTTTGAAAATCATATCAGAGAAACGGATACCCGAAAAATTGAATAAATGTTTTGTCAAAAGTATCGAAAGAAATTTGTCCAAAATTACCAGAACCTAAACATATTTTGCAAACTTTTCGTTACGTTTCTATAAGTAAACTGAAAAACTCGTTTGTAAATTAAAAACATTTAAAAATGGAATGAATTAATACCTATAAATGTGTTATTGAATACTGCAAAATTTTAGAACGGATAGTTTATGACCAAATTTCACTGAAGAAAACAAATTCACTGAAGAAAACAAATTCACTGAAGAAAACAAAATTTTAATACACTTTCAACCAGGTTTCCGAAAAGGACATTCAACTGAAACTGCAATACAGTAAGTAAATGAGAGCTGGAAAAGGAGTTTACATAAAAATAAAACTGTTGCAGCAGTGTTCTTGGATTTCAAAAAAAAAACAAATGACAGAAAAAGATTATTATGTAAACTATATCAATATGGTTTAAATGGCTAAAAAATTATTTGGAAAAATTGGAAAAAAATGTCTCAAAAGATGTCAAACAACATTGGTGTTCCACAAGGAAGTATTTTGGGTCCTTTATTATTTGTTTTGTAGATAAATGATATGCCTATTTTAAATTCTTGTAAAATTCAGTTATTTGCTGATGATACTTTAATATATTTACACGGAATGGATATTAATAACATTACAAATAAGTTAAAAATTTGACTTGAAACTTGTATATTTAATTGGCTTAAAGTAAATAAATTAAAATTAAATTTATCAAAAACCAATTATATGATACTTGGAAATAATAACTTAAATATTAATAAAAATATTATAATTGATAATGAAAATTTAGAAATACTTAGGAATTTTAATTGATTTAAATTTAAAGTTTGATATTTATTTTGAAAAGGTAATTTCTAAATTTCGCAAAAAGCCAACTATTCAAAGAGAATTAGTAAAGATTTGAACTATTTTTCCAAAGAGATGATATATAATACAATAATTTTACCTCATTACCTATACTGTTCAACAATTTTATATAAAGCCCATGAAGGTATAAAAAACAGATTACAAATATTAGAAAACAAAGCAATGCATATAATTTTAGGCATGAATAAATATGGTTAAATGTCAAAAATTGTATGTCTATTTTCTTGTTTGCATATTTATATATAAAAATATATAAAAATATTTATATATAAAAATCAAAAATAACTTCCTTCAGGAACATTAATGTAATTTTGTTATACTAAATTGTCAAAATCACGCATGGAACACTAGAAATTGTCAAAGTTTTTACCTAAATAGAATTTGGAAATCGTTAAGCTATAAGTAAGTGTTTTATAAGGGTCTAATAAATTAAAACCATCTATCAGGTCACAAAGATCTTTAAAAATGTGTTAAAAGAATATTTGTTAATGTGAAATGTATGAGTTCTGTATTTAAATAGAATGTAAGAGTAGCATTTTTGCCAAATAAACCATATTACTACTACTACTTGTCAAAGTAATCTATTCCCTAGTTGGGCCTCTGAGTTTGGCGTACCCTGTATACATTAGAAATAATAATTTGCCATTCACTAATTCCAATGGTCAATTATAAGTTGAAATAATTACAAATATTAATAATTTTTAAATAGGGAACAACTAATTCTTAACTTGTAATGACCAATTTCTAAGTGGGAATAACTCACCCATAACCAATTCAGAATAATCAATACAAAAGACAATTAAAATGAAATATGGGGTGTCCGTGGAAAACTTTGATACAGACAATATTAGCTGTCTGATAAAAGATCTCTTGTATTTCATAAATACTTTATACAACAATAATAACAATAGAGATTGTAGAACTATAATGACATTTATATGGGGATTTTTAAACTCAAGAGGTAAAAGAATATAACCCAAAATTAGTGATAAATCTAAATTTTTGCTAAGTGGGTCTACAATTATCTTCTTGGATAGATTGTGTATCTACAGACTCCTCGAGGGCTTTCAACAAAGTGAATTACAGTCTTTTAATAGCTAAACTTGGTGATGTGGGCTTCAATGAGAAGTACTGTGGTAGATTAAGAATTCTTTAACTTGTAGGTCGCAATAAGTTCAAATAAACAGTTATTTCACGAGATCAAAGTTTAGTTGTTTAATAATGTTTTAAAAATATACATTTCTTTCATTATACATTAAAAGCCATTTTAATTTAACAATATCAAAAAGGTTTCTAGAATTTGCACATCACACTTACAACCAGCACAATAAAGCTGTACTGCCTTGTAATCGTGCGTTTAAAATAAAATTTATTCTTGATTATTTTTTGGTTACATATTCGTAGGTAATATTTTTTGTACTCATTATTATTAATTTTAAAATGATTATTCCCTGTTTGTAGTTTATTATTCCCTACATTGAGCTTGACAAGCAGTAATACAGAGGAGCATTTATTACCACTGTTAATGCCAAAGTCTCAAAAATGTGGCCTGCAGGATTCCCAGATTCGACCCACACTGATTTTTTTTTAGATCACACAACTACCAACTCATGTCTGTAAAAACCATTAGTATACTAAATTAGAGCCGTTGGACGTTTAACATTTTATTTTTAACTTATTTTTTGCCTGTATTTAAACTATCCAGTTAGAAAATTCAAGTTAAACATAACAATTATTAATTTGATTTCTTTCAATTATAAATGACGAATCAAACAATCAATGCGGTTGAAAACTGAATAGATAATTTTTCCAGTTCCATTTAATTTAATCTTTCTTACAAATATCTCTGGACAATATCGATACAGTTTGTGTAAAAACTCCTGAGCCGGATTTTTATTGTCTAAGCTAGTCAAGAAGTATATAGAGTTGGTAAAAAAAGTCGTGCTGACTCAAAGTATTCTTTTTTCTTATGGAATACCTTATATGGAGTAGTTCATCGTATTCTGAAATAGTTTTTAAGCATTTATTTGTTAAATATGGTATCATGCTCTTTCCTTGTACATCTACATATCAAAATTTACTTGAAATACATCGAAACTTCAGAAGTCTGCCTAAGCTTTCTTGCAATCATGACTGTAATATTCAAACACTTTTCAGTTACAAAGATGTCATCGTAAGTATCTCTCTTAATCTTAACCGTACAATGTGATTGGACACAATATTATGTCTTTAAACGTTTCGGTTTTTAAAGCAAATACAAATATCAAAACATTGTTAATAACGATGTCTATCCTATATATTAATTTGTGAATCGAAACAGAATTTATAACATTCCTTTTGATAAAGTTTGGGGAAACTTATCAAATATTTAATGACAATTTTCCTAACCGGTACAATATCTAAATTTACTGTAAATAGAAATACGAAAAACAAATTTATTGCAAAAAAAATACTTCAAATCTGTTGGATACTTTTTTAAAAAATCACAATTTTTATTTGTACAAAATTACTTTAGTGCCTACAAGAATTAACTTCGATCCCAAAACTGAATTTTGTGACGTAATGATGTCAAGATGGATGAAGTTTTTGCAATTGAACATGTTGAACTAAATTACCAAAATATATGGTTTCAGCCAGACGCAATTCCATTTCGGATTACAATGTACGAGATATTAATAGATACTTTTCCAAATTAAGGGATAGAAGGAAGAGGGGCAACAGAATGGCCTGCGAGGCCACCAGACCTAACCCGTTTAGACAAACGGATACAGCGGATCTGTTTTTAATGATCTAGAATATGGTTTTATATTATGAAAAACCTTTTTCAGTCATAAATTATGTATTTTATAAGCGTCCAAAAATTAGTGCAAAAGTTTTGGATGAAGCTTCATAAAGATCTTAATCGATCATCGTTCAGTGGCTACAATGAAGTTGATTTGTAGTAGCAACATTTGGTAACTAGATTTATTGAACCTACTTTCCAAACTTCATAGAATATCGCTTACTCATCCATTTTGCTCGGTTTCTTGTGTAAATGTTGAATTAGTCGCGTTTTGAATCAAATAGTAAAAAACAAACGTTTTAAAATGGAAAATAAGAAAAGATACAAAAAAATACAAATTGGATATTTACAAAGATATAAATCTTATGACAGCTACTGTTGTAAGGATGTGGAAAAGAAGACAGGATATTTTGTCTGCTAACAAAACAAATGTAAAATGTTGACAAAGAACCTATGTGGTTTACAAAAAAAGGCAAGAAACCTATAAGCTAATAAAGGGGGTAGCTAGATTGAAAGGTATTCTAGAAATAGGGCAATGAGGACAGGTTTGGTTAGCGGCGGACTTGTCTGAAACAGAGAAAAGAAAATTCCTAGTGATGTATAAAATTTGCCAAACTCTAGCTAAAAGCAAGATCTACCAAAGAAAAAAAGCTGAAAAGCTGAAAAAAAGAGAAATGGTGACTTATGAGCAAATTGTAGCCCCCAAAACTGAATTTTGTGACGTAATGGTGTCAAGATGGATGAAGTTAACAAGTTTTTTCGTTCAGTTGCGAAAATGAAGTTTTTACAATTGAACATGTTGGACCAAATTACCAAAATATATGGTTTCAGCCAGACGCAATTCCATTTCGGATTACAATGTATGCGATATCAATAGATACTTTTCCAAATTAAGGGATAGGAGGAAGAGGGGCAACAGAATGGCCTGCGAGGCCACCAGACCTAACCCGTTTAGATTACAGTAGATTTAGCTTATAACGAACCCGTTTACAGCAAACTTCCGATAAGACAAACGGATACAGCGAATCTATTTTTAATGATCTAGAATATGGTTTTCTATTATGACAAACCTTTTTCAGTCATATAAATTATGTTTTATGAGCGTCCAAAAATTAGTGCAAAAGTTTTAGGTGAAGCTACATAAAAATCTTAATCGATCGTCGTTCAGTGACTACAATGAAGTTGATTTATAGTAGCAACATTTGGTAACTAGAAGATTTGCTCGGTTTCTTGTGTAAAAGTTGAATTAGTCGCGTTTTGAATCGAACTGTATAAAACAAACGTTTTAAAATAGGAAATAAGAAAAGGTACAAAAAGAATACAAATTGGACATTTGCAAAGATACGATCTTATGATATCTACTGTTATAAGCATGTGGAAAAGACAGGATATTTTGTTTGCTAACAAAACAAATGTAAAATGTTGTCAAAGAACCTATGTGGCTTACCAAAAAAAGGCAAGAAACGTATAAGCCAGTAAAAGGGGTAGCTAGATTGAAAGGTATTCTAGAAATTGGGCAACGAGGACTACAGTTTGGTTAGCGGCGGACTTGTCTGAAACAGAGAAAAGAAAATTCCTAGTGATGTATAAAATTTGCCAAACTCTAGCTAAAAGCAAGATCTACCAAAGAAAAAAACTGAAAAACTGAAAAAAAAAAGAGAAATGTTGACTGATGAGCAAATTGTAACCCTCAAAACTGAATTTTGTGACGTAATGATGTCAAGATGGATGAAGTTAACAAGTTTTTTCGTTCAGTGGCGAAGATGAAGTTTTTGCAATTGAACATGTTGGATCAAATTACCAAAATATATTGTTTCAGCCAGACGCAATTCCATTTCGGATTACAATGTACGAGATATTAATAGATACTTTTTTAAATTAAGAGATAGGAGGACGAGGGGCAACAGAATGGCCTGCGAGGCCACCAGACCTAACCCGTTTAGATTCCAGTAGATTTAGCTTATAATGAACCCGTTTACAGCAAACTTCCGTTAAAACAAACAAATACAGCGAATCTGTTTTGAATGATCTAGAATATGGTTTTCTATTGCGACAAACCTTTTTCAGTCATATAAATTATGTATTTTATAAGCGTCCAAAAATTAGTGGAAAAGTTTCGAGTGAAGCTTCATAAAGATCTTAATCGATCGTCGTTCAGTGACTACAATGAAGTTGATTTGTAGTAGCAACCTTTGGTAACTAGGGGATTTATTGATCCTACATTCCAAACTTCACAGAATATCGCTTACTTACAGTTTACTCTATTTCTTGTGTAAAAGTTGAATTAGTGGCGTTTTGAATCGAACTGTATAAAACAAACGTTTTAAAAAGGAAAATAAGAAGAAGTACAAAAAAGAAATGAATCTTATGACATCTACCGATAGTATATATAGTAGTAAGGATGTGGAAAAGAAGACAGGATATTTTGTCTGCTAACAAAACAAATGAAAAATGCTGACAAAGAACCTATGTGGTTTACCGAAAAAAGGCAAGAAACGTATAAGCCGGTAAAAGGGGTAGCTAGATTGAAAGGTATTCTAGAAATTGGGCAATGAGGACTACAGTTTGGTTAGCGGCGGATTTGTCTGAAACAGAGAAAAGAAAATTGCTGGTGATGTATAAAACTTACCAAACTCAAGCTAAAAGCAAGATCTATCAAAGAAAAGAAGCTGAAAATGACTTAGACGTGGTGATCTTTCACTTAACAATTAGAAAAAATCAATTAGAACTGAATCTGACCAATACAATGTGCAAGATTTAATTAATATATGCAGTTTCGATGAATATGTAAACATTGATCATGACATGGTAATAAGAGAAATGTTGACTGATGAGCAAATTTTAGTGTCTATAACTTCAATCAAACCATACAAGTTTCCAAACATCAAATTTATTTTTGTCCGCCAAATAAATCCTCTAAGCAAAACTGTTTAATTTTACTTCCACAAAATTCAGCCAAATGTCACGGCAAAGCATTCTAATAAACATTATCTAAATATAAAGACAACTTTTACTCATACCTCTAAAAGCAATCCTCTACGAAATGAAACGCTGCAAACGCAAGAATGAAAAACTATTTAATACCTAAAAGCCAATATCAATGTCACTGTATTTTCCAAGAAATTCAATATAATCAAACATATCTTCTTTTTAACAAATCCGTGCATACACATCACAACGTGGTATGTCGTATTATTCGTCACCTTGGCAACCAATTAGCCACACTAATAGAAACGAGAGGTGAGAAAATGACGCTTATTCTTCTAAACGTTTGAGATTCGGAAGTTGAACAGTACAGTTAACAGTCTAGTTTGAGTGATCGAACTCGTCGCTCGGTAAGCTGAGCCTGCTCATATTTCGTAAATTCGACACAGCTTATCACTTTAATTAATTAACAGTAAATAGTACTTTGAGTTGTTGACCTCGTCGACATTTTTTTGTAAATACGAAATCAGTTATTAAGTAATTAATTAACAGTACAGAGATTCAAAAAGATGCAGAATGTCAGTAGGGAGTCTGCCGGAGTGAATATGAAGGTAAGCACAAAAATTTGTTGTTAAAAGTTGTGTTGGAGCGCCAGTTCTCTATAGCCAGGATTATAGTTTTATTAGCGGGAAAGTTCTCTGAAACAGAGAAAAGAATTGCTGGTGATGAGAAAGTTTGTTAAACTATAGATAAAAACAAAATTTATTAAAGAAAGTGACTTAGACGGTGGTGATCTTCCACTTAACAAACGATTAGAACAAATCAACTAGAACTAGATCTGACCAATATAATGTCTAAGACGTATTAGTATCTTCAGTTTCGATGAATATGTAAGCATTGATCATGACATGGCATTACGTCATAATTATGAAGATGAAGGCCTTGCTGTAATCAATACTACTAAAAACAATATTTATGTTCCATCCTAAAATGACAAAAATCTATCGGAAACTCGTGATTTCTTAGAATTACGCCAAGTTCTTGATCAAAGGTGTATAAAAATCTACCTGTAATTTTAAAAATTAAATAAAAAATAGGGAACCATTTATAGTGCATTTTTCAAGTTCGTTATATCCGGAAATCACTGTATTTCTTTTGGGGACATTTGTAAAATAAGGTATACGTCATTAAACCTGAAGATGTAGATAATCTAAAAGTCTACAATTAATATTCTAATTCTTTTCTACCTCCCCTACATTAGGCAATAATTTTCCGATCCAGGACTTTTTACACACACTGTATAAGGAGTGGACAATATTTATATAAGACATGCCATAATACAAGGACCTATTACATCTTCAGAAAGATTCTATTTTTCTTTCAATAAAATACGAATATAACATCAATGGGTCTTATAACAATCTGACCACAAGAGAAGATTTTTATTTAAATATTGAAAAGAGCAAATTATTCTTGGAGTCTGTTTCCTTTTATTAGTATATTACATTAAAAACAACTTTAGACAATATACACACCTAATAAAAAAATATACAGGTTTTCGTTAAAAAAGAAACCTTAAAACAATCAAAACAATTTTTGATAAAGGCAATAATACTTCTATATTCATCTGTCATACCCTAAAAACTGAGCGTTAAATACAAAAATAAATATATTCTTAAATTAAATTTCGGCATCTCCAAACAAGTCCCGCCACACTCCCCAAAACAAAATCAGTTTACACTTAGAATACTTTGAACAGGGTGCGGTAGTTAAAAAAAAAACACCGCGCCCTCCTAAACTATGGTAATTTACGATTTTTTTCAATTTTTTTTTTTGGTAAATTTAAGACTGGTTTTTAAGTTAATTTGCTATGTCGGTGGGTTTTTTTTTGGCTAAAATAGTTTAATCTGACTCTGCCTTCATGCCACGCGCCTCCCCCGTTTTCCTAAGGGCTTCGAGCTCTTCTTTCGTCTTGTCCTCGATCCGCCTGATGTCTTCCATGGTCAGGCCGTGCCAGCGGTCCATCCAACAGAAGACTTGCCTGAAATCAGACGTACAGCATTATACAGTGGTCTTTCTGCATTAAACAAGTATTTAAAAAAGTATATTAATATTATATTAACCTAGGTCTGAAAACATTTCCATAGAGATGAATACAGGGTGTAATTTAATTGATGGCTGAAAAAGAAAAGTTCATATGAAAAGTTCTAAGAAAAAATTCGTTTTCTTATCATAACTTTAATACTGATCTTAGTATTTTCATAAAATTTGGCACGCATCTACTAAGCATCAATAGGCATTTTTTAATGTAGAAGATTTTTTGATAATTTTACCAGTGGCGTCCGTACGGAATATAGAATGGAGATTTTTTTAAAGTATGGTACAGCAACGGACTTGCTGGCGGGAAGGCGTTTATGGCTAAGCGGATATATCAAGAGCGGTATCCAAATGGTATCATTCCCGATGCCAGAATGTTTTCAAAAATACACAGAAAACTACATAAAACTGGGAGTTTTAGCATTGACAATAAAAGCAATTATTTTAATTTTCCTGTATAATAAAAATATAACAAGAAAAAGTTTTGGGACATATTTTACTCAATAAAAACAAACAAAATACTTACCAACTACATAAAACTGGGAGTTTTAGCATTGACAATAGTTCCAAAGGGGCACATCGCATGGTGAGAACACCAGAATTAGAGGAAGCTGTTTTGAACACAATTGAGGAATATCCAGAAACAAGTACTAGGAAAATTGCGGCATTGCTAAATGTTTCCCATCTTCTTATTTGGAAAATACTTGTTGAGAATTTACTATACCCATATCATATTTAAAGGGTTCAAGCACTACTGCCGCGTGATTTTCCATTGCGTTTAAATTTCTGCCAATGGTTTTCAGAAAAACTTGCTGAAAATCCATTATTTGATAACAAAATACTGGGAGCAGTTTTCCGTGAATGTGTAGGCTGGAATAGTTGGAGATTTCCTCATACGACCGTTCTTCCTTCCAGGACGACTGGATGGACTATCCTACCGCCACTTTCTTGAAAGCGATTTGCCAATTTTGCTCGAGGATGTATCTCTTTTATTAAGAGAAGAAATGTAGTATATGCATGATATTGCTCCTGCACATTTTAGCATTCATGGTAGGGAATTTCTAAATGAGGCGTTTACCAATCGCTGGATAGGACGTGGAGGAACTCAATCTTGGCCTCCCAGGTCCCCTGATTTAAATAGTTTAGACTATTTTTTGTGGGGGCACCTCAAGACTTTAGTTTATACTACACCGGTTCAAACTGTAGAAGAACTAAGGCAAAAAAATTTACTTTCTTGCCAAACCATAAGAAATACTCCTGGAATTTTCGAAAGAGTTCGCCAATCCATGAGAAATAGAATTGAAGCCTGTATTCTAGCAGAGGGAGGACATTTTCAACAATTGTTGCGATAATTAAATTAAATATTAGTTTATTTTATGCATAGAAGTTGTCAAAACTTGTAAGATTTTTTTTTAGTTTTCATGCATTGCAACATCGCCAAAATCTCATGCGGCAGTTTGTAGGTAAGATGTATTTTGCCAAATTTTTTGCCAATTTTGCTCGAGGATGTATTTCTTTTATTAAGAGAAGAAATGTGGTACATGCATGATATTGCTCTTGTACATTTTAGCATTCATGGTAGGGAATTTCTGAATGAGGTGTTTAGCAATCGCTGGATAGGACGTGGAGGAACTCAATCTTGGCCTCCCAGGTCGCCTGATTTAAATAGTTTAGACTATTTTTTGTGGGGGCACCTCAAGACTTTAGTTTATACTACACCGGTTCAAACTGTAGAAGAACTAAGGCAAAAAATTTTACTTTCTTGCCAAACCATAAGAAATACTCCTGGAATTTTCGAAAGAGTTCGCCAATCCATGAGAAATAGAATTGAAGCCTGTATTCTAGCAGAGGGAGGACATTTTCAACAATTGTTGCGATAATTAAATTAAATATTAGTTTATTTTATGCATAGAAGTTGTCAAAACTTGTAAGATTTTTTTTTAGTTTTCATGCATTGCAACATCGCCAAAATCTCATGCGGCAGTTTGTAGGTAAGATGTGTTTTGCCAAATTTTTTGCCAATTTTGCTCGAGGATGTATTTCTTTTATTAAGAGAAGAAATGTGGTACATGCATGATATTGCTCTTGTACATTTTAGCATTCATGGTAGGGAATTTCTAAATGAGGCGTTTACCAATCGCTGGATAGGACGTGGAGGAACTCAATCTTGGCCTCCCAGGTCCCCTGATTTAAATAGTTTAGACTATTTTTTGTGGGGGCAGGTCAAGACTTTAGTTTATACTACACCGGTTCAAACTGTAGAAGAACTAAGACAAAAAAATTTACTTTCTTGCCAAACCATAAGAAATACTCCTGGAATTTTCGAAAGAGTTCGCCAATCCATGAGAAATAGAATTGAAGCCTGTATTCTAGCAGAGGGAGGACATTTTCAACAATTGTTGCGATAATTAAATTAAATATTAGTTTATTTTATGCATAGAAGTTGTCAAAACTTGTAAGATTTTTTTTTAGTTTTCATGCATTGCAACATCGCCAAAATCTCATGCGGCAGTTTGTAGGTAAGATGTGTTTTGCCAAATTTTTTGCCAATTTTGCTCGAGGATGTATCTCTTTTATTAAGAGAAGAAATGTGGTACATGCATGATATTGCTCTTGTACATTTTAGCATTCATGGTAGGGAATTTCTAAATGAGGCGTTTACCAATCGCTGGATAGGACGTGCAGGAACTCAATCTTGGCCTCCCAGGTCCCCTGATTTAAATAGTTTAGACTATTTTTTGTGGGGGGCACCTCAAGACTTTAGTTTATACTACACCGGTTCAAACTGTAGAAGAACTAAGACAAAAAAATTTACTTTCTTGCCAAACCATAAGAAATACTCCTGGAATTTTCGAAAGAGTTCGCCAATCCATGAGAAATAGAATTGAAGCCTGTATTCTAGCAGAGGGAGGACATTTTCAACAATTGTTGCGATAATTAAATTAAATATTAGTTTATTTTATGCATAGAAGTTGTCAAAACTTGTAAGATTTTTTTTTAGTTTTCATGCATTGCAACATCGCCAAAATCTCATGCGGCAGTTTGTAGGTAAGATGTGTTTTGCCAAATTTTTTGCCAATTTTGCTCGAGGATGTATTTCTTTTATTAAGAGAAGAAATGTGGTACATGCATGATATTGCTCTTGTACATTTTAGCATTCATGGTAGGGAATTTCTAAATGAGGCGTTTACCAATCGCTGGATAGGACGTGGAGGAACTCAATCTTGGCCTCCCAGGTCCCCTGATTTAAATAGTTTAGACTATTTTTTGTGGGGGCACCTCAAGACTTTAGTTTATACTACACCGGTTCAAACTGTAGAAGAACTAAGGCAAAAAAATTTACTTTCTTGCCAAACCATAAGAAATACTCCTGGAATTTTCGAAAGAGTTCGCCAATCCATGAGAAATAGAATTGAAGCCTGTATTCTAGCAGAGGGAGGACATTTTCAACAATTGTTGCGATAATTAAATTAAATATTAGTTTATTTTATGCATAGAAGTTGTCAAAACTTGTAAGATTTTTTTTTAGTTTTCATGCATTGCAACATCGCCAAAATCTCATGCGGCAGTTTGTAGGTAAGATGTGTTTTGCCAAATTTTTTGCCAATTCTGCTCGAGGATGTATCTCTTTTATTAAGAGAAGAAATGTGGTATATGCATGATATTGCTCTTGTACATTTTAGCATTCATGGTAGGGAATTTCTAAATGAGGCGTTTACCAATCGCTGGATAGGACATGGAGGAACTCAATCTTGGCCTCCCAGGTCCCCTGATTTAAATAGTTTAGACTAATTTTTGTGGGGGCACCTCAAGACTTTAGTTTATACTACACCGGTTCAAACTGTAGAAGAACTAAGGCAAAAAAAATTACTTTCTTGCCAAACCATAAGAAATACTCCTGGAATTTTCGAAAGAGTTCGCCAATCCGTGAGAAATAGAATTGAAGCCTGTATTCTAGCAGAGGGAGGACATTTTCAACAATTGTTGTGATAATTAAATTAAATATTAGTTTATTTTATGCATAGAAGTTGTCAAAACTTGTAAGATTTTTTTTTAGTTTTCATGCATTGCAACATCGCCAACAACTCATGCGGCAGTTTGTAGGTAAGATGTGTTTTTGTCTAATTTTTATTAAATTAAAGTCAATCGATTAAAATAGCCACTACTACAATTCAAGTTTATTACAAAAAATGTATCAGTAAGTATTATTTTGAGTATTGAGTCGAAAACGAATTTTTCATTTTCATTAGATTTTAGAGATTTTGCCATGCACGTAAATTGTTTTTATTCTTTTACGCCAAAACAGTTCGTGGCACACCGATCAATTTTGCCAAAAACATGGCATAAATTAATCTAAAGTATTTCGTTTGTTTTTATTGAGTAAAATATGTCCGCTTTGGTAAAATTAGACGTCAAAACTATTTTCTTGTTATATTTTTATTATACAGGGCGTTAAAATTAAAATAATTGCTTTTATAGTAAATCAGAATGTCTTTTATCTATAGGGTGTCTGTAAAATCTAGAAATGTATACCTGGTGCTAAGATATGATGATCTAAACTAACTTAATCTCAGTACTAATGTTGACAGTGTCCGAGATACAGGGTGTTCAATTTTTTTTATACTTTGGTTTTTTGATATACCTCGTACATTTCTAGAGATCCCTTGGCAGGATAGTGGGTCCAATGTCTGCAATACCCCCATAATAAATTTTAGAGAAATCTACATAGTGTTATTTTTTTTGGGACAATGTTAAATACCACTGAATGCTTCAATTTTATTAAATTCCCTCGACGTTGCACCCATAAAAACATTTTTGGGTGGAATTGTTTTCAGTTGTAGCATTCCCAACCTTACCGTCTCTCCATTGAAAAAATAGTTTTAACTTTACTTGGACAACAATACCACCCAGGATATAATTAAGGGGAATAAGGTTTTTGATCTGAAAATCCATGTTCTTTTTTCTAGTTCCTTGAACTCTTTAGTCTCTTTTGCGAATTGAACCTTAATAGGACGACAGAACCGTGTTGAGGAAGGCCTGCAATTTTGCCAGATTATGATATCAGGTTTGTTATTTTGCTCTAAACTGAGTCTGATGGCTACTAGAGAAGTAAAAAAAATTCTGGAATCTGAATTACTAATATTAAAACTTTGTTTGTATTCTGAGAACCATCGAAACCCCATTTACAAATTAAAGTTGAATCGAACAATTTCTGCAGGGTAACATTTTTATGAAGGATATATGGAGCAATTAAGGTTTATAGCCTGTATTCATGTGAATTTATACTGGAATTTTGGTAGCTTCGGTTCAACCACCAACCTCCAGTAAGTCGGGAATACAAGCACTGTGTTCTTTTATTTAAAGCATTGGAAAAATCGTCTGCTTTTTCCGACTCTTGATTTATTGTTTTTAATAATTTTGCCGCATTTATATTATTTTCGCTCCTATACTATCCGATCTCAAGCCATACACTGGATTGTTCAAAAATTCGTTGTTTTCTTCTGTTTGTAAAATTCCATTTATTCTTAAATTTATAATAAAAGTTATTTACAGTTGTTTTAGCCTCAGTGGTCAATGACGTATAGCCAGTTAGTGCCAAAATTGTACCCTTTAGTCTTAGGAATTTTGTATTTAGATTTTTTCCGGGAAACTTATAATAATTTCACTTAATTGTCGGAAGTTTAATATTAAAACTCCATGTTCGCCTGTGAATGAAATAAAAAAAAAACAATAGATAGCAAATTATTTTTGATGAAATTAAGCAGATCCTGAACAAAAAGACATTAGCTGTATTTACTGGGTAAAAGCGCGATAATAAATATTTGTTAAATATTATCAATTCATACGTTATTTAATCTCCGTAATATTTTGTATGTGAAAGCTAAACTTGCTATCTTTGTGTTAAGTTCTAAGAATTGGATGTTTGTTTAGTCTGGTTCGGTGATGCATGAGGTGCGATATTTTGTCTCTTTCTGTCTCGTCATCACTTTAAGGGTTTTTATGGGTACTATTAATGTTTGAGTTCAGTCTTGAATAAACGTTCTTTTATTACGGTCGGAGTTTTATTTCAATGCGTATAGAAAACAAAGAGAAAATCGAATAGGTAATGGGCCCAGGCTACGTAGTTTTGGGAGTTTAATCGTGTGATTTTCGTTTCGTTTTTGTATAGTTACGTGGGTACGCGGTTCGCGCGGGTTGTGATTTTTATTTTAAAACTAAATAAAATTACAAACAGTTACTATGGATAGTGATAAAATCCAAGTGGAAAAACTCCGGGACTCAAGTAACTAGCCTCAATGGCAGTTTGTTATTCGGACATTGTTAGACCGTAACAATGCGTTAGACGTGTGTGAGGGTACAATTGGAAAGCCGCAGAATGCGGGTGATGAGTTAAATAATAAAATAGAGTGGGTAAAAAGTTGATAGTAACCACGGTGGAATCCAAACCTCTACAATTTTTGATGAGTTGTGAAACAGCAGCTGAAATGTGGCAGAAACTTCATTCCGTGTATGATCTGAAATCAGAGGAAACATTGTCCTTGATTCAAAAACAGTTTTTTGATTTCAAGTGGGACGAATCAGCGTCAGTAGCAGAACATATTGCAAAATTAGAGCAGCTAAGTAATCGAATGAAAAAACTTGGAGGAAGCATACCAGACTCGATGTTACTTACCAGAATTTTGTCAATTCTTCCCAAGGAGTACCAACATTTTCACAGTGCCTGGGACTCAACTGATGTAACTCTTCGTACTTTAGAGAACCTAACAACACGTTTATTAACAGAGGAGCAAAGACTTGAAAAGGCAGATGGAATTGACAAGACAGTGGCTTTATTTTCAAAGGGCAAAGTTAATCCTAAATTTAAAGAGGGCTCGTCAAAGAAAAATTTTGCATGTTATACATGTGGTAAACAAGGTCATTTGCGCAGAGATTGTCCAGGATGTTTTAAGTGTGGCTCTAAGAGGCATATTGCTAAAAATTGCCATAAAAAGCATGAAGGTGAACATCAAGGTAAACCAACGGCGTTTGTAGGCTACAAATCTATTCCTGTTGATTTCAAAGGAAAGTGGATCATTGATTCGGGAGCATCAGATCATATGACTAACGACATTGGTGTTTTTAAGGAATATACAGTTTTTAAAGAGCCTTTAGTGATTAGGGTTGGAAATGGTGAGAAGATTAGTGCACAGGGAAAGGGAACGGTTGCTGTGGAAACATTTGTTGAAGGCAAGTGGTTGGCTGGTAATTTGCATGATGTGTTGTTCACACCAGGTATATTGTGCAACTTGTTTTCTGTGCAAAAATCTGCCAAAAAGGGAATTAATTTTTCCATAAAGAATAATGGTTCTGATTGTGTTTTTGAGAAGGATGGCCTAATAGTAGCTACTGAAACTGAGTTTGGTGGTTTATACCAAATTATTTTGCGTGTTGTTCAACAAAAACAGTCAGTGTGCGTTGTGGCCAAAAAGGAAAATATGTTGCAGCTTTGGCATGAGCGCTTAGCGCACCAGAACAAGCGTCACGTTAAGACATTTTTAAAACACAAACATTTGAGTTTCGAAATGGACAATGAGTTTTGTGATGGCTGTTCTTTTGGCAAAATGCATCGCGAGTGTTTCGGAAAAAGACTTGATCGGGCCGATAAGCCGAGAAAAGTGATTCATTCAGATGTGTGTGGACCGATGGAGACTGAGTCGTTTGGTAAAAAACGGTATTATGTCGTGTTTAAGGACGATTTTAGTGGTTATAGACAAATTTACTTTTTACGAGAAAAATCGGAAGTGAAAGACAAATTTGCACAGTTTTGCAGTGAAATCAAAAATCGTTTTGGTGAGTCTATAAAAGAGCTAAATTCTGATGGAAGCAAAGAATTTGACAACGCTGAAATGAAGACATTCTTAGAAAAAGAAGGGATTAGGCATACAATCACTCCACCATATACTCCAGAACATAATGGTGTTGCTGAGCGGGAGAATAGGACAATTGTCGAAGCCGCTAGGTCCATGTTATATGGAAAAGCCCATTTACCAAAATCTTTGTGGGCTGAAGCAGTTAACACTGCAATGTATGTCTTAAATCGAACTGGACCAACTAAAATTGCTGACAAAACTCCATATGAGTTGTGGTTTGATGAAGAACTAGATCATGGGATAGTCGAAAAATTTCGAGTTTTTGGAACTGAAGTTTTTGTGCATATACCTAAACAAAAACGAGCAAAGTGGGACAAAAAGGCATTAAAAGGTTTTTTTGTTGGCTATCATGATGGCATGAGTGGGTATAGAGTATATGTGCCAGAAAAACATGATGTAGTAATTAGCCGTGATGTAGTGTTCAAAGATGAGATCTTATTTAGTGAAAAGAAAAATGAGGTCATTGCTGAGATTAATCAATCAGAACATTCAGAACCAGAGACTCAATTAACACCACCTGAAATGCCTAAATCTGACGAGTTTGAGGAAATTGAGGAAACTGACTATGAAGACTCTGATTCTGATTATGAGCCTTCCCTGTATGAAGACGCTGAAGCTGAAGAACAAGCTGGTGAATTGCCTCAGCAAAAAGTGTTAAGAGCAAGGGATAAATTGAAGAAACCAGATAGATATGGATTTGTTAATTTTTCTGAAAATGAGGATGAGCCTAAGAATATTGAAAAAGCTTTAAAATCAGAAAATGCAGAACATTGGAAGCTAGCCATGCAAGAAGAAATGAACTCGCTGAGTGAAAATCAAACTTGGGATTTAGTAAAGAAGCCAAGTGATGCTAAAGTTATATCCAACAAATGGGTCTTCAAGTTAAAATTTGACGAAAATGGATTACCTTACCGCTATAAAGCGCGTCTAGTTGTAAGAGGATTTCTTCAAACAGAAGGTGTTGACTATAGTGAAACTTTTAGTCCGGTTGCGCGCTATGAAACAATTCGTACTCTGTTCGGAATTGCAGCTCGTGAAAAACTTCATATTCGTCAGTTTGATGTAAAGACAGCATTCCTTTAAAGTTATTTAGAAAATAGTGTGGATATATACATGAGACAGCCAGAAGGATTTGATGATGGTACATCACGTGTATGCAAACTTAAAAGAAGCTTGTATGGACTCAAACAAGCTCCTCGCTGCTGGAATCAGCGTTTCACTGATTTTTTGTCTACTTTTGGTTTAAAAGAAAGTAAAGTGGATCCATGCTTGTTTGTAAGTGTAAACAAATTAACTAAAATATTTGTTGTTATCTATGTTGATGATGGTTTAGTTTTTACAACCAGTGAAACTGATTCAGATAAGTTTCTAAAACAGTTGACTCAAGAGTTTAAAGCAATTGTGATTAAAAATGTCGTTTTTGGGTATTGAAATTTATTTTCAAAATGATGGATCTATTTTTATAAACCAAAGTACTTATATCATTAAAATTCTAAAGAGGTTCAACATGAATGATAGTAAATCTGTGTCAACTCCTATTGATGTTGGTTGGAACAAAGATATGAACATAAGTAAATGTGTTGAAAATGTACCATACAGAGAAGCTGTGGGAAACTTAATGTATTTGCAAATGATTACACGCCCAGATATATCATTTGCTGTGAACATTGCTGCAAGAAACTTAGACAGTCCGACTCAAACACATTGGATACTAGTGAAAAGGATTTTTCGCTACTTACAAGGCACCAGAACATTTGGTTTGTTGTATCAAACAACGGGAGACTTCGAGATCTACAGTGATGCTGATTTTGCTGGAGATGTTCAAACCAGAAAGTCAACTTCTGGTATTCTTTGCAAATTTGGAAGAGCAGCAGTCACATGGAAGACCAGAAAGCAGAAGTGCGTCGCATTATCAACAACCGAAGCAGAGTTTGTAAGTGCGGCCTGTGCGACTAAAGAAGGTGTATGGTTATCGCGTGTGTTAACAGAACTTGGTTACCGCTGTAAAACTTTTAGTCTTAAAATTGACAATCAAAGTGCGTTAAAATTAATCAAAAATCCTGAGTTGCATGATAGGTCTAAACATATTGATGTGAAATATAATTATATTCGGGATTTGTATAAGAAAGGTATAATTAATGTTATGTATGTACCAAGTAGTAATCAATGTGCAGATATCTTTACGAAACCTTTGTCGGGTCAATCATTTGTTAACATGAGAAATATGTTATGTATATGTAGTATGTAGTTTTTTTGTTGTTAATCATATTAAAGGGAAGTTTAGCTTTAGGGGAAGTGTTAAATATTATCAATTCATACGTTATTTAATCTCCGTAATATTTTGTATGTGAAAGCTAAACTTGCTATTTTTGTGTTAAGTTCTAAGAATTGGATGTTTGTTTAGTCTGGTTCGGTGATGCATGAGGTGCGATATTTTGTCTCTTTCTGTCTCGTCATCACTTTAAGGGTTTTTATGGGTACTATTAATGTTTGAGTTCAGTCTTGAATAAACGTTCTTTTATTACGGTCGGAGTTTTATTTCAATGCGTATAGAAAACAAAGAGAAAATCGAATAATATTACCTATAAAAACTTTCTTCAGTAACAAATAGATATTTTTTTAATATTAAAAAGATGTTTTTAAACATATTTTCATATCGCTTTATTATCGAGAACATGCAGAAATGGAAAAGTAAAAAAAATATGTATAATAGGTTAAGAATTGTACATTTCAAATAAATTTTAACAGTCAAAATTTACAAGAAAATCTACAATTAGACTATCCTTTTGCTGTTGCACCCCCTAGCGGCTATTTTATAAACTGAAAAATATGTCTCAATGTTTATCCATTTTTATTTAAAATTAACGACCAATACTTTCAGAGATATGACTGGTGGTCAACCCTAATTTAATTACTCTATATTTTCTTGTCGGCATTTTCCGGCAACGTTTGTTAGCAGAAAATATAAGAAGAAGGTATGCGTAATTTAAAAAAATATATGTGATAGGTGAAATGTAGTGAAATCATAAACAAAATGCCTTTTCAATTTTGAAATAAAAAAAAATATACCAAAAATACACTCTATTTATAGCCCATTCAAAATTGCCCGAAGTTTAAATATAACGTTATGAAATACAATATTTCTAAACAACATACCTTGCTCGTTGTTTTCCATGATAAATCAACCTTATCTATTAATTATAAAGAGTTTATTTTATTCACTAAGAAATCAATTGTGTAACGAAAAGAAAGGTATGAAAATCACCTCCAAATTGTTTGACTTTGACCTTTCTTAAAACAAATCATGCACTTTCTATAACGTCAGTTTCAAAGGCAACTAGATATTTTATATATTAGAATCCCAACAAGTTCGGTTTAAAGAAAAATATATTCGGAGAAATATTTTTTATTTCTGCCATGTTTTCTGGCAAAATCGGCCAGTGTGTCGGACGAAAAAATTAGAAGAATTTAAATTTGTTGCAAAATAAATGACGATTTCAAAAATAATTTTTATTTCCAGAAAAAGCAGTGCCGTACCATATTTTTTTAGAAAAATTTTCAGTCTACATCCCGTACGGGCGCCACTGGTAGAAATATTAAAAAATCTTCTACATCAAAAAATGCCTATTGGTGCATAGTAGGTGCGTGCCAAATTTTACGAAAATACTAAGAACAGTATTAAAGTTATGATAAGAAAAAGATTTTTTTTTTAAACTTTAACACCCTGTAGCTCAAAAGTTGAGAATTTTAGGATGTATGTTCATATGAACCTTTCTTTCTTAAATAAGCTAAGAAATCATATCCTGAATTTTCAGCCATTAATTAAATTACACCCTGTATATTCTGGGTTTTAAGGCGTCTAAATAAACATTTCTTTTAACAAATAAACACCTCGTAAACACACATTTTAAATATATTATTAATAATAGGTTTGCCTGGATAAATATTCAGAATCTTATTCACAAAACGTGTCAGCCATGTATTTAATCATTTTATGTTCAGGGTTTTATGACACGATCTAGGTTTCAGGCAAGCCACGGATTTTTACTGTAAAATGAATTTTTTAAAATCATGTTTAAAAATAAAAGTAAAAACGAGGTACATAACACACATTATTTTAACGAATCTGTCCTTTGAAATTTAGACATATTAAATCACGCTTAGCAACTGCGACATCTTACATCGTCTTGGAAAAGTATCCCGTCGTTTCAAATGAGAGTAATAGGTTTTAAGACGGGCTTATGGCTGGACAGATTAAGTACATTTATGCTCAATGAAGCATTACAGTCTTATGACAGCAGAAGTTAGGAGCAAGTAGTGTTAAAACAATTCGATGTGCAGAAAAAAATTGTGATACAAATGACCTTTTACGCAATTATTATAACTCAGGGGTATTTAGATAACATGTCACTAAGTTTAGTCGGATCTACCATTTTTCTTTGGAAGTTACCTCTTCGTTTCCGTAAAATTAGAATTCACTAATCATCCTTAAGATTTTTTGAGCTTAGCTAGATAATTCTTAAATACATTAAAACTTATAGTGGACGAGTGGTTTTAGGAATGCGTTAAGTTGAGTGCGTGCAGTTCTTAAGAACATTCGGCTTTATGACTTATTTAAAAAATGTACTTAAATCATCATAACGTCCGTCCGTCATATAGTCACTACCATTTTTATTTTTATCATTTTCTTTTAAGTTTGAATATACAAATAAATTAAATTAATTACATATTTGCATGTTTTGAGGAAGCTCAAGTGAAAGTGTCCCGTTCTAGATATAGATTTTTGTGGAATTAGAAGTTTTCAATAACAATATTTATCCTAACCCTTTTCGAACCATGAGTTGTTGTTTGGTTTGTAAAAACGACGAGAATAATGAAGATCTCCTTATATATTGTGATAGTTGCAGCAGACCATCACACAAAAAGTGCTCTGGATTAAATGCATCCGAAATTCGTGTTATGGAGCTTCGTGGTAAGCGTACCTTAAAATTTCACTGTGAAGACTGCTCAAAGGGTTTACTTATGGTTCCTGAACTCATAAAATCTGTTGAGGAGCTGAAAACCGAGGTAGCTGAGTTAAAAGTGGCCAGAAATTCGGTAAATTCAAATAAAACCTCCCCACAGGAGACTATTACTACCAACGAGTCTGTTATTAGTGAGATCCAGGAAAGGCAAAGAAGAGCAAACAACATACTGCTCTTCAACATGGATGACCAAGGCTCAGACAGAGAAGATGTTAACACATTGTTTTCGACAGTTTTGGGCAGTCCAGTAACCATAAAAAGCCTAGAAAGAATAGGTAAACCCAACAAAAACAACAGAAAAGCATTAAAAATCATTCTTTCGGATTCTAGGGATGCCATTAGTCTCTTGAAAAACAGACATAAATTGAAAAACACAAAAGTCTTCTTAAATTCTGACCTGACAAAGCAGCAGCCAGCACTTGAAGCGGCAGCTAAAGAAGATATGAAAGGAAGGCTCGAAAATGGCGAAAGAGACCTTCACATTAATTACTATATGGGCATACCAAGGGTTGTGCCAAAAAACGCCAATCGGCAGCCAAGAGCTCCTCACAATTAAGGCACTTTAATAATTTATCAGTGTTCTATCAAAATGTCCGGGGCCTTAGAACGAAGCTAAGCTACCTTCTGGAAACTATTCCAACATCTGAGCATGACATTATCATCCTGACTGAGACATGGTTGAACAGCAACTTTTATGACTCTGAATTACACTTCGAGGGCTTTAATGTTTATAGAAGAGATCGTTCATCTGCCAGCAGTACTTGCACCCGTGGAGGTGGTGTGTTGATTTCCGTTAAAAAGACTATTATCAGCAAATGTTTGCCATCTTCACCGGACATTGAGCAACTTTTTGTGTTACTAGAAGCTGGCAAAAGTAAGCTACTAGTATGTACAGCATACTGTCCTCCGAAGTCACCTGCTGAAACATATGTACTATTTAGTAGTAGCCTTGATGCAATTACCGAGGATTTGGATGCTGATGTGTATATTGCTGGTGACTTCAACCTCCCTCACTGCGAGTGGGGAAAACTTGATATGGGTTCTACTGCTGAGGCTGGTCTAGGTGCCCCTCCGGCTGAGGTGGATTCAATACTTGTCATGTCAAACTTGTGCTCCTATCATAACTTATACCAGTGTAATACAAATAAGAATTCTTTGGAGTCAATCTTGGACCTTATATTGGGAACCGACCCAAACATTCGGGTGAGGGTGTCTGATGCACCCCTTGTACCTTCCGATGGCTACCATCCACCACTGGTTTTCGATGTCAGATTGCCAAATGTAAACAATGAAAATGAGTTAATTGGTGAAGACTATTACAGGGACTTTGATTCAACTCATTATCCCGGTTTTATTGATTTTTTGAGTCATATCAACTGGGATGGCCTACTTGCCGATAAACCCTTGGATGTTTTGCTTGACATATTTTATGATGTACTTTGTTTGGCAGTTGATGTTTATGTGCCTCTTAAAAGGTTTTCTAAAAGGAACTTTCCCAGATGGTTTGATCATAACCTTAAAAATATTGTGATCCAGAAAAAGAGTGCTCATAGGCAGTTTCAGATTACTCGTCTTCATTCGGACTACTTAGAGTTTTCTAGACTCAGAGCAGAGTGCAAGAGACTAACCAGGTTGGCTTATAGGGATTATATATACAATGTTGAATCGGCCTTAAGAACAAATGTTCGCAAATTTTGGAGCTTTGCCAACTCTAGGAGGAAGGTGCCTGGTATACCTGGTGAACTCACTTATAATGATAGAAAGAGCAGCTCTGGAATTGAAATTGCAAACCTCTTTGCTGACTTTTTTTCAAGTACTTACTCCAGCAACTCGGGTGATGTATCTAAAATTGTTTTACCTCCTTATAATTATAATAACAATATCTCTTCTCTTAATATATGCATTTCAAATGTTTATACTAGATTAAATAATCTGGATGTCCGTAAGGGCCCTGGACCTGATGGAATCCCTCCATGTTTACTCAAACACTGTAGTTTTATCCTAGCCAGACCCCTTTGCTTTATCTTTAATCTATCACTTAGTTTTGGCTGCTTTCCTTCTCGTTGGAAGATTAGTTTTCTTACCCCTATTTACAAATCAGGTGACCGGTCAAGTGTTACAAACTATAGACCCATAAGCATTTTGAGCACTATCCCTAAATTGTTTGAGACTTTTGTTTGTGACCACCTTTCTTCCATACTGGGTAAGGACTTGATCAACCAACAGTATGGGTGCCGCCCGGGGTCTTCGACTGAGCTCAATTACTTACAGTAATTATTTGTTGAAGGCCTTGGAGAGTGGGTGTCAGGTTCATTCCATTTACACTGACTTCTCCAAGGCTTTCGATCGCGTTAATCATAAAATATTGATTCACAAACTGAGGGCTCTGGGTGTCGGTGGTTCTCTTTTGGAGTGGTTAAATAGCTACTTAACTGGTCGCCTTCAGCGGGTTCGCGTTCAGGGTTACACATCTAAAGATATTGAAGTTCAATCCGGTGTTCCACAGGGATCTCATCTGGGGCCCCTGTTATTTAATGTTTTTATCAATGATATTCAAGAATGTTTTCACTTTGGTAACTTTGTTCTTTTTGCAGATGACCTTAAACTCTTTCTAAAGGTGCTTAATAGGGATCATTGTGAACAGCTTCAGTCTGACCGAAATAGATTTGTCGCGGGGTGCGGTGCCAATTGTATGGACTTAAACGTTTCTAAATGCCACTGGATTGTCTTTGGGCATGGGAAAAACATAACTAACTTTCCTTACACCATCAAGGATGTTCCATTGAGCTCTGTATCACAGATAAAAGACCTTGGAGTTGTTTTTGATAACCAGCTCTCCTTTGTTCACCATGTGATGTTTATCACAAGCAAATCACTGCAAATGTTGGGTTATGTCAGGAGATGCTGCCATGACTTTCACAATCTACAAGCCATCAGAACTTTGTATTGTGCCCTTATCAGACCTCATCTTGAATATGCATCATCTGTATGGTCACCTTGTTATCAAGTACATATAAACGCCATTGAGAGAGTTCAAAGGTCATTTCTTAGATTTTTAGCATTCAAATCTGGCCAGCCCCAAGTTCTGAGTTACAATATTCTGCCGCAGGAATATCATCTTAATTCACTATCATCACGTAGAACATCGCACGACCTTAAGCTGTTTTATAAAATTTTGAACGGCACCGTGATGTGCCCATCTTTACTAAATGAAATAGGTCTTCACGTACCTTCTAGGTTAACCCGTTCCGCGCGGCCATTCTGGGTACCTTTTCACCGAACTAACTATGGCCAGAACTCTTATTTAACTAGATGTTCAAATTTGGCCAATGAGCACTCTTCTTCTTTGGACTTTTTTAATTCCCGCACAGTCTTTCTAAAAGAATTGAATCGTCTTAATTTGTAATATAGACTTTGTGATTGTATTTTGTTTCTCTGTTCAAATGTGATAAAGTGACTAACTGTTAATGTGTGTATTAATTTGCATTAATATGTATATAATCTAAACATTTTTTCTTTGTAATGGGCTATATGCCCGTGGGAATATATAAATAAATAAAAAATAAATAAATAAATAAAATAAATATCTCTTAAGATAGGTCCTTTTTAGCTTTTAAGCGTACTTAACAACCATTGAAGACTCTTTAAACTTAAAAAGGTTTTATGAGAAGTTCATGAAAATTTTTTATTACGATCCTGAAGACCTTCATACCGATTAAATTGATTCTTGAGGTGCCAACAAGAAAATAGTTATTTTTGGTCATAATTTATTTCGTTGAGTGTATTATTTCCTTTTACTTTCATCGTAAAAGGGAAATATCATAATCACGAAAAAATCGCCCTCGAATAATCGTGAGAAAATCACCCTTCACTTTTTAGGGTCTATAGACACAAAAAAAACATGATTTTCTCAATTCCGACTGTCTGTATGTCTTTTCGTGACATAACTAAAAAACTACTTACCCGATTGACTTCTTATTGGGAAGTAACAAAGGCCAAAATACTCTAGGCGAAATAAATTATGATTAAAAATAAACATCCATCTTCTTTTCCGCACTCCACTGGCTGTATACCAACTTATATTTAAAAGTTTATTTCTGACCTGTGAATATATTCAAATTTTTAAATATTTTTTAACGCAAAATAACCCATATAAATTTAAAATAGTCGTTTCCAGACACCTATAATGTATTGCTTGTCTAATACGAAAATGTAAAGTTTACAGAATCAATGTTATATTATAAAAAAAAACACAAATAAAATAAAAATAATAATAATAATGAACATTACAGCATTCAACAGGGCAAAACCATGCTACATATAAAATTAAAAAAACTCCGTTTTCTAAATGCCGCCTGGTCTTTTTGAATGATCAAGATGCAAAGGTATTTGAAAAAATGTAGCTATACACATCATAGAATACTTTACTCATCATCAGTTATGTTAAAAATATACAATAACTTGCCAAAGAGTATGTGACGTAGAACAAAACTGTTATTTAAAAAAAAATTTAAAATGTATTTTCAACCGAGTGTTCGCAAAATATCCTTTTCCACTAAAAAATAATTTTTATTTATATTTTCTAATGATTCTGCTATAATTTAATAATGTTTGGATTAAGGAGAAATTTTGAAATTGTAATTTTTTGAATTTCAGTAATATTTGAAACATTATTTTTAAATATCATGCATCCCTATTCCCTATGCAAGATCGTAGTGCCAAAAATAACCTGGCGTAGTTTTGCTCGTGCTTCACACCTGCACAGAAAGTGGAGTGGAGTTTGCTCCTCCTTCTGACACACCGTGCAGGTGCAGTGTCCTCCTCAATACCTAAAACAGAGAGGTGCCTCCTTAATCGATAGTGCCCCGTTACTACTCCTACGATGAAGTTCATGTGCTGACGGCTTTAAGTCTAGCAAGTTTATCTGTCTTGTTGTTACCCTCAATCCCACAATGTCCCGGCACCCAAACCAACCTCACCCTCTTACTCCGTGCCAACTGCTCCAGCCTGTCTCGACTATCTGAGCAAATGACAATCTCCTCCTCTATTCCGTCTATATCTTCCCTCATCGTTGCTGCCATTATAGCGTACACTTCAGCCTGAAATACCGTGGAAAACTTTCCCAAAGGGAAGCTGGACCCGGTTTGTCCGGCCTTTATACAGGGTGATGCAACCAAGATGGGGTGGACGATTGTGGGCAAACGGAGAGGAATTTGAAAAAACATTTTTGGGATATGATTGATAGTCAAGAACGCTGTGTTTTAAAATTATACCCATTATACAGGGTGGTCTGAAAAGTTCGTGGTGAACCAAACTTGTGTTTTTTTAAATGGGACACCCGGTATATTATTATTTTAGTTGATTCTCCTATTCGTTACGATCATTTTGATATGAGGTTTGTTGGGTCTAAAATTTATGCCAAGGGAATGGGACGAGGTTAAAGTGGAAAAAAGGGTTATACTCCGGCCATTTTTTGAAAACAATTGAAGCAGGTATGGAAAAACCAAATATTCTATAAAATGTATTGTATCTAGGATTACAATAATCGCTTGTAAGTCGTTCAAAATTATTCACTGTTATACAGGGTGGTCAAGTTTTGCAAATTTACCTTGGATTGAATTTTTTTAAATGGAACACCCCGTATATTTTACTGTCATATTAAAGATAACATCGCCAGCTTTCAGAAAATACTCTATTTGATATCTTTCTAACCAACAGTTTTTTAGTAAATTAACCGTGAAACCAAAATTTACTCATTCTAACAGAAACGGTATTATTTACGTTGCTTAAATTGACTACCTATAATATAAGGAGGCCATGATAAACCGCAAAGTGTCAGAGAATTGCCATCAATTACCATTGTTTTTGACGATAAGCCGAGAAATTGTTAAGTAACAATGAGTTTGAGTACTCCAGAGTTGATAAACATGACTTTTATGTTGGGCGAGTGTCAAAAAAACCCTTTACTAGCAAGCAGGGTTTATGCGGTACGATATCCCGATGCCGAAAAAAAACCAAGACCTGAAGCTTTTGCAAGTTTATTAGAGAGGTATCAACAAACAGGCAATGTTGCTTTTAAGAAACGTAAAGTAATTAATAAACCAGTTACCAATGAAGATAATGCTTTGACAGTGTTATTAACAGTGCAAGAAAATCCACACACAAGTACCAGGGAAATTGAGAGAGCTACTGATATTGAACGCACTAGTATTAAACAGATCCTGAAACAACATAAATATCATGCCTACCACATTGAATTACACCAAGAACTGTATGATCGCGATTACGTCCAACGACAAGAGTTTTCAATTTGGTTTTTAAATACAATTTGGGATAATCCAGGTTTTGTAGATAGGGTGCTGTTTTCAGATGAAGCAACTTTTAAAAGCAACGGCTTGGTTAACAAACATAATATGCACCATTATTCAACCGAAAATCCACATTGGATTCGTCAGGTGGACCATCAAAATAAATGGTCAATTAATGTTTGGGGAGCTATAATTGGCTCTCATGTTATAGGACCATATTTCTTTGAAGGGCATTTAACGGGAGAAGTCTATTTAAATTTTTTGAGAAATGAGTTGCCCGTATTGCTCGAAGACTTACCTTTAATGTTAAGAAATTCCTTATGGTTCCAACATGATGGAGCACCCCCGCATTACCATAGGCATGTAAGACATTTTCTCAATAATTGGAAAGGAGAGCATTGGATTGGGCGAGGTAGACCAGTTAAGTGGCCTGCGAGGTCACTCGATTTAACTCCACTAGATTTCTTTTTATGGGGACATGTTAAAGAAGAAGTTTATAAAAAGGTTCCAACCACAGTGGAAGATACGAAGTTGAGAATAATAAGCAGTTTTCGCAACATTTCAGACCTGACTTTGAGAAAAGTGAAACTTTCATTTATGGATAGACTCGAAATGTGCCTTCAGCAAAACGGTGGTTTAGTTGAACCTCTTTTATAAGTTTTAATTACATTGTTTTTGTTGATTTATATTAAATTTATTTTTTTTGTAAAAAAAGATCTGTTAATACTGTCAAAGCAGTATCTTCATTGGTAACTGGTTTATTAATTACTTTACGTTTTTTTGAAAGCAACATTTCCTATTTCTTGAAATCTCTATGATAAACTTGCAAAAGCTTCTATCTTGTTTTTATTTCGGCATCAAAGAACAATATTTATTTATTTACTGATGACAATATTCTGACACTTTGCTGTTTTGACAGGACTGTCAATCTTTTGTTCAATTTATGATGATATCATGGCCTCCTAAATTGTCAATTTTAACAACGTGAATTCAGAGTAATTCGTGTTAAAATGAAGAAATTTTGATTTCACAGCTAATTTACTGAAAAACTGTTGGTCAGAAAGGTATCAAATATGGTATTTTCTGAAAGCTAGTAATGTTATCTTTAACATGAAAGTAAAATATACAGGGTGTTCCAAAACTTTTGCAAATCTTGACCACCCTGTATAACAATGAATAATTTTGAACGACTTACTAGCGATTATTGTAGTCCTAGATACAATACATTTTATAGAATATTTGGTTTTTCCATACCTGCTTCAATTGTTTTCAAAAAATGGCCGGAGTATAACCCTTTTTTCCACTTTTCGTCCCATTCCCTTGGTATAAATTTTAGACCCAACTAACCTTATATCAAAATGATAACTTCAACTAAAATAATAATATACCGGGTATCCCATTTAAAAAAACACAAGTTTGGTTCACCACGAACTTTTCAGACCACCCTGTATAATGGGTATAATTTTAAAACACAGCGTTCTTGACTATCAATCATATCCCAATTTTTTTTTTTTCAAATTCCTCTCCGTTTGCCCACAATCGTCCACCCCATCTTGGTTGCACCACCCAGTATATACACCTGCCCCCGATGATTGCAATAATATCATACGTGAAGAATCCGTATAACAAACAAGTGCATTCCTCGAAAATTTCACCCTGTTTCTCTCCCAATCCTCTTTTTCCGGGATTAAGAGAGCATAACCCTTATTCCACCTCAGTCTGCCTGAGGATCGTGCTACTCTGTAAGTGGACATAGTGATCTCTCTTCTCACAATATGTGAGATTCTACCCATACCTCTCCCCTGGCATGCCATGCTCTTGCATCTTTCATTCGCAGGTGAGTTGCCATTGCCTATTTCTTAATGAAAGTCGGCAAAGATGGCAGTCCTAGCAAAACATCCAAAGCTGCTGATGGTGTCGTTCTCATTGCTCCGGTTGTCGCTAAACTGGCCAGTCTCTGGACTTTCTCCAGTCTGGAGCAAATGATTTCCTTTTGCCACTGAGGCCCACCATACTATCGAGCCGTATGCAATCCTAGGTCTTATGACTGTTTTATACAACCAGTGTATGACTCTAGGACTCGGCCCAGAGCTTGAGCCCACCGCTCTACGGAACTGCCAGAGCGCTGCTCTTGATTTATTCGTTAGTCTGCCAATATGCGCCTCCCAGCTCAACTTTGCATCCACTATGACCCCTAAGTATTTAACCTCTTTTGTTAAGGTCAGTTGTTGACCATACAGTCTTGGGGACCGAAACTCTTTCTTCTTGTGAAGAGGACCATGTCGGTCTTCCGCGGGTTAACCGTGAGACCTGCCTCTCCACACAGAAGATGTTTTTGCGGCTTAAACGTAGTTAATTTAAAATTGCTGCCGGCAAAATCCAAATTGTGTGAAGAACGGCATATAAAAACAATAAACGTTAAGTAGGAATTTAAACCAAGTACATTATGGTCAAAATATTCTATGTTCAATATATAAGCTAATTTTATAAGCTGGACGCATTTATAAAAAAAATTTAAACCAAAAAAAGCACATTGAAAAAATTTTAATCCTACACAAGAGGATTATCAGGACAATGTTCAAACTGCCTTTTCGTTCCTTCTGTTTTCAAACCTTCAAAGAAGAAAGTATCCAAACAGTGATTGGACTTTATATCATCCAATGTGCTTCTTACATTCATAAGAACAGAGACAAATACATCAGATGTGGCGACGTCAACTATTACAGAACACGCAGCTTTGAAAACATGTATATTCCTAGTGCAAGAATATGCCAAGTCCAGGATGGTCTATAGATGGTTGCATTAAGGGTTTTCAACAAACTGCCAACTGATTTAAAAACCACGCCATCGCACAAACTCTTTGTAAAAAAATTGAGTGTTAGACTTGTTGAAACTCCATTCTATTCGCTACATGATTTCTTTGGAACAAATCACTGAAATGTTTGTACTGTACTCTACTGTTTTTTATACTATTTTGTATTTTGTAATACTTAAATTGACAATTTCAATACATTGTAAATTATGTTCAATGGAAATATATATATATATATATATATATATATATATATATATATATATATATATATATATATATATATATATATATATATATATATATATATATATATATATATAAATTGATTGATTGATTGAGACAGCAGGCTTTTTTGGTCTTCTAATGTTTCCGCATTTGTACGGTAACTCTTGAAGTAATTATTTATGAGATAGAAGAGGTGTAAGCTAAGGCACCACGGCATCAGCAAAACAAATCAATCGTTCCAACCGATAAAAAACTCAAAATTAATACATACCTATGGAAATTTGTAAAAAGCCGCCTTTCACATTTTTGAATAAAACTTTCTACTCTTGACTGTAACAAAGAAAGACAAAATTAGAAAAAAAGCATGAATGCAAAAGTGGTGTAAGTCAGTTTTATCTCATTTTTATTAAACACCAGTCCCGCTTATTTGCATTTTTAATAGATGGCGTCAATGTTAAGAATCAGCAAACTGAACGCCGTTTACAGTGCGTGCATTAGTGTTGTATAGCCTACACTTAACTTGTTTTTTTTTTTAATTTGTTCCATATAAAAATGTGTTCTTTGTATATTTACTATTGTGAACTGTTTTAGATAGTGTGAGAGAACTTTTAGAATAATTTGAATAAAGCTGTTCAAGGTTTTGAAAATTATTTTTAGCTCATTTATTTTCAGTTTTTTGAAAACTTAAAACCCAAAATTAAAATAAATATTTGTAAAATAAATATTTGTTTAGCGAATATATTTATAAAATATTTCAGATTAATATTTTTTCTTTAAACCAAAAAAACGTAAACATTTTTAAATAATCAGGTTGATTTAAAACAAAAAATATTTGTATAAATAAACAAACTGATTGAAATTCATTATCACTAATACACTGGTTAACATTTATAATGCATCACTGATTTTTAACATTAATTTCAAATGCATATATTTTTGTTATTATTCAACCGATTTTAACAAACTTTTTCTGTTTATTAATTAAAAATACACTTAGCCATTGAACATTTTTGAATACCTAGAGATGTACTCCTAATTATAGTTTCCTTGTACAGTGTTGCCAAGTTCAATTATTTACAAGATTATTTATTTTTATTATTTTTTATTTTTATGCCTTGGCATACAGATCAAGTAAAAAAGAAGAAAAGCTAATTTTAGAGCTACTGTATGCCATCGCAAGGTTTGACACTTGTAGTCTTAATACAGGTAGATGAAATTCTATAAGGTCCAAATGGTTTCTTTTACATTTGAGGACACAGAGATTTTTTCAGAGATGTGGCCCATTAAAAAAACAATAATCAACGGTTAATATAAATGAGTTTTTATTACCAAACATACAAAAGAAACTATACCAAAACGACAACAAGGCGATAAAAATGATAAAAAAAGAAATGCGAAAAAATAAATTGACAACGTAACACAAAAACTTAATAGTCTGTCAGGCCTCCACCAGCTCTAATGCATTACTTAATTCTTTTTGGCATGCTTTCGATTAGGTAGTTTATATGGTGGTGTGGAATTGCAATCCAATCCTTTACATCGGCTTCAATAAGGTTGGGAAAACCTTGCAAAACATTCATTTCTCTTCCTTATACGCTTTCCCAATATATCCCAAGCATTATTCGATCACTGCTCTTGTCCTATGTGCGGTAGCAGCAATATCATCCATGAATAAAAAGTTTGGATCTACCGCACCTTGTCACATGCGTACAACTGGATTCAGGATATGTTCTATATAAATTTGACCAGTTCTCGTTCTGGGTCATTCATCCACATTATCCCACCCCAAAACATGGTTGTCCAGCCTTGATATGGTAGCACTTCTCTATAGTTGGCAGCCCCGGCTTCTCGTCCTTGAACTCGCCAAACGTGAACCCATTGGTCATCGGACATTAAACCAATTCTGGTTTCATCGAAAAACATTACATTTTTGTATAAGTTTGAGAACTCGCAGGGGCCTTTAGTTTATCAGGCTTATTTCATGTAGCCGTCTTCGAATTGTTTGAGTTGATACCTCGATGTGATATGCTGCCCGAATATGTTCCTTAATAACAGTTGATGTTGTTTGATTTCTCCTTGCCAATATTCTAATAAAACGATCTTGATTTGCTGCGGATTTCGATGCCTTCGAAGTCTGTTTTCAATTGAACGAGTCTCAATATATCTGGAATAAATTTGAGAGACACCACTCTTGTTAACCCTTGTTGTTTCGGCCACATTCCTCTGACTTCTACCGCTCTCAACTAAACCTATGATATGGCCTCAGTTTAAAACAGAAATTCTAGGCATTTTTAACTTTTGTTTGTTAAGTTGGCAATCAAAAAATTCACCTTGCAAGTCGATTAGGTTGTTTATTGACTTTTAGATGGACAAACACTGATTTCCGTATGGGCAAATTTGGACATTATAATAATAATAATTATCATTTCATCCTCCCTGTACTAAAACTGCAAATGTTTATACATTGTGATGGTATACAGTAGTTCTGAAATTAGCGTCTTTTTACTTGATACCTATACCAAGTAATCAAAAATTAAAAATAATGCAAATCCATTATTAAATTTGACAACACTGTTTAGGGAAGTTAAAATTAGGAGTACATCTCTGGGTATACAAACATGTTCAACGACAAAGTGTATTTTTAATTAACTATATCTCTAAGTTATGGTTTAAAGTGTATGTCTTTTTTTTTTTAAGGAATCATGGTTCTTGGGAATAGACCGTGTCAAAATGGAGTCACTTTCCGACGTTTCGCCTTCGATTGCTCGAGGCGTCTTCAGGGATCTTCACTTCATGAGATCGGAACACCTAATGAGCTCGGAGAGACCCAAACCGGCTATTTTTAGTCGACCTGTGTTTACCGAAGCGTGACTCGGTGTAATGATTCTCCAATATAGACATCACCGCAGGAACAAGGAATTGCATATACTCCTTCCGTTTGAAAAGGAATAATGTCCTTTGGCGATCGCAAACATTATCCAATTTTCTTATGTGTTGAAGATTGTACGTATGTTGGACCAGCGAAGTAACCTTGCAATCTTGTCTGTGGTTCCGTGTATAAATGGAAGAACTACATTTCCCATCGGCAATTCCTTATTAGTATCATTTCGTGGAGTAGGATTATTATATTTTCTAATTCATCGTCTAATATCATCACTGCAATATCCGTTCCCTCTTAAAGCTTGAGTCAGTTTCTCTGTTTCCGATTGTAAAGAATTTTTGTTACAAATCGCGAGGGCTCTGTAAACCAACGAATTAATAACTGATTGCTTTTGTGCTGGATGATGATGAATATGCATTTAAGGACCGGTTCGCATGTGTTGGTTTTCTATATACAGGGTGCCCTAAGGAACCATCCCCTTTCCTTTGTACAAGAACATCTAGAAAGAGAATCGTGCCTTCTAATTCAATTTCCATTATAAATTTTATATTAGCATGTTGTTGATTCAGATGATCAAGAAACCCAGGGAGGTTTTCTGGACCATGAGGCCATACTACAAAAGTGTCGTCTACATCTCTGAACCATGATTTTGGTTTTAATGGATACGACTCCAAGGCTTCTTCCTCATGAAGATATTGGCTACCACTGGTGATAGCGGAGATTCCATGGCTGCTCCTGAGGTTTGCTCATAGAAAGTTCCTTGAAAGACAAAATACGTTGATGTAAGACATGCTTCAATTAGATCTAAAAGTGAATTGTCAATACTATTATGGTGAAATAAGTCTGATATTATGGAAATTGAATCATTTATAGGCACATTCGTATACAGCGATTCTACATCGAAACTGACTAAGATATCTTTGAGATTTGGATTGATTTAAGTTTTTCTACAAAATGCATAATATATGAATGTGTTTTTCCAGTGCAATTATTAAGAATATTTGAAAGATATTTACCAATTTTGTAAGTGGGAGATCCTATTGCACTGACGATAGGTTGAAGTGGTACATTAACCTTGTGTATTTTGTTTGTAATGTAAAATAAACCAAAGTTCTTGCATCAGTTTCGGGATTTTATAAACGCAAATTTAGAGAATCTATTGAAATTTATAAGCATCCTAACAATTTTAATAGAGATACGGGCTTCAGTCTACCTAGTGGAAACCGATCGTTACACCGAGCCTCGCTTCGGTAAACAGGTCGACTATAAATAGCCGGCCTGGGTATCTCCGAGCTCATTCCGCCTCGTGAAGTGATTCCATTTTGACAGGGTCTAATCCCAAGAATAATGATTTCTTAATTGACAACAGCCGGGAAAGCTTTCGTTCTATGTATATCTTTTTATTCACCCTGTATTAAAAATTAAAGCTGTGGTACTGAAATAAATTAGAAGAAATTACCAAACAAAAAATTATACTAGTGCAAATATTTATTAAATTTTGTACCATTTTTTTTTTCAGTGTATCAGTGTACACACCCTTCAATATTAAAATACGAACCTGCAATCCGAACCACTTGAACTCGACCGTGACGAGCTTGTAACAGGTCATGACCGGCTTGACGTTGTCCCGCCAGTCGGGTCCCTGGAGGGGTCCTCGTCCCGTCTTCTGCGACCTGAACTTCGTCGGGTCCTCGTCCGGTTTGTAGTCCGCCGACGTCACCGGGTCGTTGGCAATGTCGATGTGGACCACCTCGCGGATCTTTAGTTTGTCGGCCGGGAGCTCGTGGACCTTTGCGTGGGGACAAGCCAGCGAATTAGTTTCAATAAAGAAAAAAATTATAACGGCCTAGTCACCTCGGGACTAGGGGTGGGCAAAAAATCGATTCCTTTTCTTAAATCGATATATCAATTAATCGATTTTATCCATAAACTTATCGATTAACTGATATTTTGATCGATATTATACGTTAAGTCAATCTTTTAATCGACAAACGATTGCATCGATCAATCGATGTGAGAAACTGTTATCGATGTATCGAATATATTGTGTAATTGCCTAAATAATGTATTCGTGTTAGAGTACACAACCAAATTAAATTACACAAACAAAATCAACTAAGACATTAACTAAATATTGATTTTTCAAACGAGGAGAATCTAGTTAATACGAATTATTCGATCCATTGATTTTTTTCGGTTTAATTAATCGATAGAAAACGATAATTCGGATAAGTAGTTTTTTTCAGACTGATTTTTAAATATTTTATTAGACTGCCTTTTTATTTTGCTATCTCATATTCATACCAAAATGTTACCAGTTCATTCCTATCTAACAGTTTTTTTAGTAATAATTTTTTCGTTTAACGTTTCACTAGACCGCCATCTTGTTCCGGCATATTGAATTTTTACCAAAATATTACCAGGTACAGGGTTATTATTTTAACGCATTTTAAAACTTGTAACTTTTTTATTTTTTAACTTATCGAGTTCAACAAAAAAACAAGCTATAGGTCTACTTGCCTAGTTTGTTGTAGCGTCCAGTGTCATAGCGAATACAGTCATAAAAAAAGTATGGCCTCAACTTACATTTTTCTAAATCGAACCCTGGGTATATTAATCCGATACTGATGTAATACACTTCACATTTTAATTTATTACTTTTCGAAATATGTCCAATAATTCCAATATTATATTAATCGTATCAACTTGTTCGGTAAAGTAATTAAATAGGCCTAACGTCAAAGTGATGGAATGTAGAGGTAATGTCAAATAGACATCAACTTTTGTGTAAACCATGGTATTTCGCAAGTGTAGTGTTGAAGAAAGAAGTTTTATGTTTTAAACATTTTTATGAAATAATAAAGCTTTCCAAATTGTCGACCTCCGGCAGCAAAAATATTTGGAAGACTTGAAGTTAAACTAATTGAAAATGGAAGTCTTCACAACAAGAAATAGAAATAAGATCGTACTAAATGAAGACAATGAAATAAATATCCTTGGATATTGCGCTGCGAATCCTGTAAGCCTTATTAATAGCTTTGCCACCGAAACTGGAATTTCTTTTAGCTCCATTCAAAAAGTTTTTAAAAAATATGAATACAAATCATATAAATTTTAAAATACTCAAAAACTTAGTGAGGAACACTGATGCCGAAGAAGGCTGGAATTTTGTCAGGAGTTTTTAAATAGATACAATGCAAATAATCAATTTTATGGACTGATAATACCAAAATAGGCAACAGGCAAAACACTCGATACTGGTCCATGGGCAACCTGCACCAAATCTGTGAAATTAAGCAACAGGGATATCAGTCCGATAACGTCTGTTGTGGTTTAATCGGAGGGTATATTTTATGGCCCATTTTGGAGCCTATTGACGAAACATTAACTGCCAATCCGTAGTTGGAACTTTTGCAAACAGAAATTAAGAGCGTATTGACAATCTTCCAATTAATGTTGCTACAAATATAGTGTGGCAGCAAGACGGTGGCCATTTTATGGTGATACAGTACCTTATCTAGAAAACGGTAATAGTTACGACAAAAAGTTAAATACAAAGTTGTTTGGATTCAATTAAATTTTTATTTTATTTCACTTTTGTTTATACAGGGTGTTTCGTTTTGACGTGACACATGTCAACTTTCTTAATTTAAATGGGACATCCTATATATTATTACATGTTTCGATTCTACTGTTAATTTGCGAAAGTTTTTATAATAACATCTATATTTGAATTCTTTATCGTTTTTGAGTAAATTGAGTTTTTAGAATTTTTTTTAAAAAAACATATTTTTTAAAAAAAAATTTTTACCTATAAAACTTTAATGGAACTGACTAATATCCTAAACATACATTACTAAGGGTTCAATTCAACGAGTTTCCATGCTGGTCTTACCAATTAATATACAGGGTGTTAAAAATGGAGAGCAAAACAAACAGAACTTTAAATGTAAAAATCTCCTGTTTTTCAAATGGAACACCCTGTATATTTTTATTTCATCTGATTCAGCGTTCAATTACCTATCATTACTCATATATATGTCCTATACCTAAAATGAACAGTTTCGATTTTATTAGCCGTTTTCTGATTTATCCCGGAATTTTGCCAGTAAATGAGATCAGAAACTAAAAAAATCAAGATAGGCTTAGGAAATAACCTAATGCAATTGTTGACTTAAGTTGACATTTGCTCTGTTTGTCGTTTTTGTCAAATTTTTGCTGCGAAATTTGTTAAAAAATGGCTTTATATAGTTTAGATGAACGTTTGAAATTATACAACTGTTTCATAAAAAATAATAAAAGTCCAGGGTTAGCCCTTAGAGAATATTCGAGGGAATATCCTAATAATCGAGTTCCCTCCAGGACTATATTTTTTCGAATTGTGCGTGATTTGGAAAATGGTGTCCTTAAAAACTCTAAGAAAAATCGTCCCAATTTTGTCCTCACTGAGGAAAAACAACTGGAGATTTTACTTTATTTCGAGGAAGATGATGAAAGATCCCAAAGAGATGCTGACAGAGACATTGCAGGTGTCAGTAGAGGAAGTATTCAAAAAACACTGCAGGTGAATGGTTATCATCCTTATAAATTTCTTCCAACTCAATTATTATCACAATTAGACTTTAATGAAAGATTGACTTTTTGTTGTGATATTATGGACCGGCAGTTCGAAAATGTGTTTTTTTCAAAAGTGCTTTGGACTGATGAGGCCTCATTTAATACGGCGGGTATTTTTAATCCCAAAAACACTCATTACTGGTCTCAAACTAATAAACATCTAATAAAAGCAATTAAAAAACAAGGCCGTCAAACCGTAAATGTGTGGTGCGGAATTATTTGCGACCGTATTATCGGACCAATATTTTTTGACAGGTCGTTAAATGGCGAAAGATACTTGGAGCTGCTTAGGAATGAAATCATGCCCCTTATCAACGACTTGCCAGCAAATATTCGAGAAAATATCATTTTTCAGCAGGATAGCGCCCCTTACCACACGGTTGCACCGGTAGTAAATTTCCTTAATCAACATTTTCCATTGTGGATAGGAAGACATGGTTTAATATCCTGGCCACCACGAAGCCCTGATTTAAGCCCTTTAGACTTCTTTTTGTGGGGTGCACTAAAAAATAAAGTTTATAAAAATAGATCTAATAATAGAAATGAGTTAAAAATAAAAATCAGGGAAGAGATCAATAATTTTAATGCATCTAATTCGGTAAGGAACGCTATTCGAAAAATGGAGGCTATTTACACTTCATGTATCGCAATGGACGGTGGCCATATTGAAAATTTTTTATAATCTGTTTTAATCATGTTTAATACTCAGTTAGTTATTAGTTATACCGTGTGGCACAAGATATTTTTTTTGTCTCTCCCTTATTTTCGTAAACATTAAATAATAAGAACATAAATTACATAATATTTCACTTTTATTTGTATTTTCTAACATTATTTATAGTCGCTATCTGTGTTAAGGAAATGAGAATAAGGCTTAGTTTACGACATTTTTATTTTAGCCCACTTCATCTGTTTACTTATATTAAAAAAAATAGTCAAATCAGAAAACGGCTAATAAAATCGAAACTGTTCATTTTAGGTATAGGACATATATATGAGTAATGATAGGTAATTGAACGCTGAATCAGATGAAATAAAAATATACAGGGTGTTCCATTTGAAAAACAGGAGATTTTTACATTTAAAGTTCTGTTTGTTTTGCTCTCCATTTTTAACACCCTGTATATTAATTGGTAAGACCAGCATGGAAACTCGTTGAATTGAACCCTTAGTAATGTATGTTTAGGATATTAGTCAGTTCCATTAAAGTTTTATAGGTAAAAAATTTTTTTTTTAAAAAGTATGTTTTTTTAAAAAAAATTCTAAAAACTCAATTTACTCAAAAACGATAAAGAATTCAAATATAGATGTTATTATAAAAACTTTCGCAAATTAACAGTAGAATCGAAATATGTAATAATATATAGGGTATCCCATTTAAATTAAGAAAGTTGACATGTGTCACGTCAAAACGAAACACCCTGTATAAGCAAAAGTGAAATAAAATAAAAATTTAATTGAATCCAAACAACTTTTGTATTTAACTTTTTGTCGTAACTATTACCGTTTTCTAGATAAGGTACTGTATCACCATAAAATGGCCACCCCGCGTATATAAAATATAGCGCTAGTTTTTTGTATTTATTTATTGTATAAAAATATATTTGTATTATTATGGAAGAAAACCAAACTTTCGAACATTATGAAAAGTACGATATGTTAGCTTGTTTTATATTAAGTAATGAAAATGTCGAAGCGGCTTCTAAGATGCATTTTAACAGGTAAATAGTTAATTTTTAGGTATGTTGAAATACTATTGCTTAATTTTTATTTAGATATCCAGAAAGGAAGCAACCTAATATATCCACTTTTTATAGGATAAAAAAGAATTTACTTAATCACGGATCATTTATCAAACCTCGTACGAAAACATATAATAAAGAAAATCGGGAGGCTGAGGAAATTACGGTCTTGGCTAATGCAGAAGCTTACCCTACAAACTCTTGTAGGGCCAGTGAAAAGAACATAGGGATTCCAAAAACTAGAGTTCAAGAAATTCTAAAAAAGCACAAATACCACCCATACAAATTTAGGCTCGTGCTGCACTTACAGCCAGGGGATGCAGAGCGTCGGGTAGTTTTCTGCATTTGGTTTCGAGAAAGATGCGATATGGTTAGGGATTTTGAAAGGAAGGTTATATGGTCAGACGAAGCACATTTCAGTAATTCTGGTATACTTAATAGGCACAATAGTAGATTCTGGTCCCAGGAAAATCAACACCAAATATTTCCCAGAAGACAGCAGGGCAGGTTTGGTCTAAATGTGTCCTGCTTCATATTAGGAACACATATAAAATTTTATATATTTGAGGGAAATCTAACAGCCAATCGCTATATAGAAATTTTCGAGGCAGCTATACTTGAATTACTTGACGATGTTCCTCTAGCGCAAATCAACGAAATTTATTTTCAACAGGACGGTGCTCCTGCACACAATTCTGGAATAACGAGATTATTTCTGGACAATAATTTTACCAATCAATGGATCGGAACAAATGGACCTATAAGATGGCCCCCTAGGTCCCCAGATTTGTCGATTTTAGATTTAATTCTACGGGGATATCTGGAAAATAGAATTTACAAAGACCACTATGATAATGTCCAAGATTTAGGAAATGCAATAAGAGCAAATTTTCGCTATTTACAAAATCATCCCGTTATTTTGCTTAATTCCCTGAATACGAAAATTGTGCGAAGCATGCATAGAACAAAATGGAAATCAGTTTGAACAGTTCTTTTGATTTTCTTGGTTACTGTAGTTCTTATACGACAGTTGATTTTTGCTGAAAGACTTGTTACATAATAATTTATTACTGTTTTGTTCTTGTGTTACATAAATCTAGGTAGGTGGTACTTTTTTGGTGCGAAATTATCAATACATATTTTGATAAATAGATTTAATTACATATTTATTTTGATTTATTGTTAGGATGTAGATATTTTTAACGACTTTAAATAAAAGGCAGCATTGTTTTGCAGGGCCTACTGCAAAATTTGGGATGATAATTATAAAAATTAGGAATTTTGTTGTTGTTTATTAAAATAGAGCCATACTATTATATTTTTGAGAAGCTTTTAAAAGGACAAATCAATTTCTGGACAAATATACAGGGTGTCCCATTTAAAAAAAACACAACTTTGGGTCATATCTAAAAAATAACAACTCAAATGAAAAATATGACTACGCCACTGGATCCAGCGTAAAAAACTGCATAAGCAGCAAGCAGGTTCGTGAAAACCGCAAGATTCTATCTTTAAAAATAAGCGAGATATCCTGCTTTTGCAACCAAATCCGGACACCCTGTACATCCCCATATGACCCTAAATTTTTTAATAAAATCTGAAAATCTGATAAGTACTTTTTAAGCTATGCCACGAACTGACAGTCGGATAAGCATGTGGGTTTGCTTATCCGACGGACCGACGGGATTGATAAAACATATTTTTTGGCATCGAGATATGTAAAACTAGAGAGGATGATATATTTACGATTACAAAAATTTTATTTGGCCGCCATTTTATCCCGCCATCTTTAATTAGGACCATAGTTTTACTAGTTCACCTCTATACTACAATTAGTTATGGCACAAATCAGTTAATTAAATAATTTTTCAGGCTGAATTTTTAAATATTTTATTAATCCCCCATTTTGTTCCGCCATTTTGGATTCGTATCAAAATTTTTCCCAGTTGATTCCTACATAATATTTGATTTTAGTACAAAATTTGAGATAAATCGGACAAGTAGTTTTTTAACATTTTGCTAGGCCGCCATTTTGTTTTGCCATATTGGATTTTTACTAAAATTTTAAGAGATCATCCCATTATGACCCTTAATTTTTTATCAAAATTTGAAGTCAATCGGGTATTTTTTTAGCTATGACCAGACAGACCGACGGAATTGAGAAAACATGTTGTTCGGCATCGAGGGACCCTGAAACGTGAAGATCTGAAAAAATGTCGGAGGATGAAGAGATGGGAGTATAGTAGAAAACGTCACGGATACAATTATTACATAGGTAAGAAAAGTGGAAGAACAGCAATTTCTAAATCATCTGTTCATCGGAGTCGCTGAAAATATCGCTTTCATCCGCATAAACCTCGTATTGTACAGAGACTGGACGCCCCCGAAACTGTAAAATTTTTTTGAAATAGGTACCATTCTTTCTAATTTTCCTGAGATTTGACAGTTTACAAATTGCAGACATTGAATAAACATAACCACCATTACTGGGATAGAGAAAATCGACATCACTTAGAAGAAACTATTATATGTAATTTAAAATGTATCTTTAAATTGCGTCTTATAATTAAATAAAACTTTTATCTTTGTTTTAGACAACAGTTTGATTGAAACATTTATTTTCAATGAACATTTATCTGGAAATAGATATTTGCTAGTCTTGCAGGAACAAATCATACAAGAAATTACAAATTCTGTCCCGCCAAATGAACTACATAGCATGCGGTTCCAGCAGTACCAGAGAGGTAATGGAGGTCCTCAGAAATACTTTTGGCGATTCTATTATTTCCAATAATGGTCGCATTAGGTGGCCGGCTAGGGCACCGGACATGACACCCCCCGATTTTTATCTACAGGGATACGTCAAAAATGAAGTTTATGATTTTTCTCGGACCGAAAATCGTCTGGAATTGGGAGACAGGATACGAGACGTTTTTACTACAATACATTAAAAAGAGTTAATCATAAAATTTTAGAAGTGCGAAAAATGTGTGTAAATAGAGGGAGGCGTGTGCAGTAATTCTGTAAACATTTTCGTTCTACAGTGTTTTTTAACCTTTTTACCTAAGATAATGTTAGTGTAGTCAAAATTATCATAAAAAAGTCGCAATCCTTGCTTCATCATTTTTTGTAAGTTTTGGGTTTCGTTTTTAAAAGAGTCATAAGGTAACAAGTTCTTAACTAAGAATCTAAAATGATTCTGGTTTCTTTGATGTCATTCCAGAAATAGTGCTGAAGTTTTTGAATTTCTGTCAGCCTTAAAATAAAGTTTTATCATGTCTAATTATTTTTTGCAATGTAAAAATCCAATATGCCGTCCATATGAAAATAAAAAGTTTATGTAAATATCTCAAAAACAAATGAAGCTAGAAAAATATTTTTGCCTGCATTAAATTCCTCTAATAAAAGTATCAACGATATAAATAAACAACTCTAATAATACTGTATCAACGATAAAACCATAATACTAGTCGTTTACCAGGTACAAATAAAAGTTAAAAATGTACCATTTTGTTTTTTTTTAATTATTTCAAAAACCACAAAAGATAATTTAAATCCTTGATTTGAGTTTGTAATAAAATTCTCTAATTTTTTGCTAATTTAACCAACCTCGTAGCTGTTACGGTTTCCGAGATCGCCAAACATGTAAGCTAAATCTGGAACACACTGTATATTTTGAACAATGTTATATAATCTTTTATTTATAAACGCAAGAGACTCGGGTTAGAAAGAGTATTTTATTTATCTCTGTTTCGAAAAAAAATACGGGGTAAGGCTGGCAAGCGAGACCCTGTGATAGCGGAGAATAGAAAAAAAACTTTACGTAAAACATTTTTAATATTCAGCGAACTTTATTTTGTAAGGAGCGTTCTTTATACAGAGTGGTTCAAAAAAGTTGGGCTTGGCCCCCCTCTATTTTTTTTTTCATTTTTGGATTCAGCTTGCAATTCTGGATATTTTTTGTATAACATACTATTAGCGTAAATTTAATAGTTTTCGCCAATATGATACTTGAAAATTTTTTTTTATAGTTTTCTTCTACGATTGTGAAGCAACTACCAACTGCAGCCAATACCAGTAACAAGTCTTGTTATCAAAATTGCACCAGTTAAAATCTATTTTCAAACAACAATATTTCGATTTTACCTTTTTATTCATTAATAACTAAATAACAAGGCTGTTAGAATACAAATTCTCTAGGTTCTATGTAGTATGTAGTTATTTTTTTAATGGTCAAAAAGTATGATTATAATACAGTGGCGTGCGGTGAAATTTTAAGAAAGGGAAGCAATTTTTAGAAATTTCCTATTTGTAATGTAATTCGATTCTTCGATCATTTTTTGCAAATTCGTCAATGACGTCATCATAAAAACGTCGATGCTCCGACATATTTTGGAGAAGTTTATTTTCAATAGACAACAGCGATGTATGCGAAAGTCTCTCCTGCCCCGTTGAATTTTTCACGATTAGATTTTCCAGTTAGTTTTTAATTACAAAGAAATGAGACAAGGAAATCAGCTATTGCAAACAAAATATAACATACTATAGTCAACTTTACTCTAATAAAAATGTTTATGATTTAAACTTCGACAAACTCTCAAAATATTGTTCCTTATACGCGTGTGTGAAGCATGTTCAAATAATTGCAAAAATCTGTTTAAAAAGATGGGTATATCAGTCCAATGCAAATTAAACAAAGACACTATTTTTTTTGTCAAGGGCTGCCAAACCTTATTTTTCCTATATTAAATCACCGAACATTAATAAGACAAGAAGAAGTACTCCTCTTGATATGCATATCCACTCAAATATCGGATGCTATGCTTCTTCAATCCCTCGATAATAAACATTTACCAATTTACTTAGTGTTTTGTGCTTGGTAAATGGCTGGAAAATTACTATATTTTAAACTTTTTTATTGAGTCCCCTTTTTCCCATCATATTGGGTTCCTACCAATATTTTACTAATTTCTACCTATGCCACATTTGATATTTGGGCATAATTAAATGAAAAATTGTTTCACTAATTTTTATACGTTTAAGTGTTGAAAAATTGCGTTCTACTGATGAACTTGTGGTAGGTATTGTCAATACTAATTCACACAATTTCGACACTTCGGTGTAAGCATCTTCCAGCTCCTTGTCTTTTAAAAATTGTATTAGTTCCTTAGCGTTATTGTTTGCCCTAATGTCATCAGTTTCGTAAATCACTTTTAGTTCAGATCGCAGTAACACTCGGTTGAAGAACTTGCCATAATGAAGAAGAAGAGATTTAAACGCATCTTCTGGAAATGTTTTTCCTTTAAATGCATGAAAATTGCAGAGCTCGAGGAATTTAAAATCATTTAAACCGTTAAATCTATAGTTTATTTGTTGCTGAGAAGTGAGAGGCGTCTGTATGATGTTTGAAAATCTCCCACCTTGTCTGTTTGAAGACGCTTGGCTTGTGGCTCTACATTTAACGTCATCGTTTTCAATATCATTTGTTTTAGTTTGTAATATACTAAAAACATTGTCCGAGAATGGAAATATTTCTGAAAATATGTTCAACAAATAATTAAAATTAAAATCTCGTTTCAAACAGTCCAAAAACCCCCTCGAACTATTTATTGCTTCTGAGTCCCACGTTTTATTATTTTTTATTATATTCTCAAATAGTTCAATCAGTGATTCACGATTTTCAGATACTGTTAACACAAGTCTTCCATTATAGTTCCACCTAGTAGGAGCTACTTTGCAATCATTTGTGGACAATGGAGTCTTGCTCAAGTTTTAACGTAGCGTTACTATAGATAATTGGCTAAAATTGATGACATCAGTTGTTTCGTCCAGAACAATAGCAATGAACCGCGCCTCGCCAACCTCCTCCTAAATTATTTTTAGAATAATGGTTGCAATAGCGGAAATTAAATCATTCTGGATTCGATTCGATGATTTTAAGCAATCTTCATATTTAGCCATTAAACTAAGTAAATCTTGAAAATTTCCTCTATTTGAAGAAACCCTTGTTTCGTCATGACCTCTAAATCCCAATTCGTGCTGTCCGAGAAAACAAACAACATCGATAAAACTTCTTAATATTTGCCTATTTTTATCGACTAGTTCATTGTGTTGGCGGTGACTAATTTCCAATTGTTTATTAAGGGCGTGTTCAATTCTGGTTTTGCCGAAGACTTTTTCTTTTATGACGGCCTGCAAATGCAAACATGGCCAACAAAATAATTTACTTATATTTTCACACCCTGTTAGCCATTTAAATTGTTCGTATTGTTTTTCCGGATAAAAATGTCAAATACAGTTTTTCATTTTTGTGGTTAAATTTTTCATAGGCGGTTTTGCCCTTCCTTTGGAAATGATTTGAAGCTTATCAGCGAAGTTTAATGTTGAAAATCCCTTTATTATTAAGACACACACCACACATTCACACACACTCTTCTTACTAAATTCTCCAACATTTTCAACGTTATTACCGTCAGCCGAAGTTGACGGTATTTCCATATCCTCGTCCGTATTATTGTCTTCCATATCACAACATGCACGACGCGACGTACGTATCATACAACACACGGATAGCCTTTCAAACAAAGAACCTACTCCAACGATAGCCTCCGCCCCCACTTAAAGCACGCGACTGAAATGCAAAAATTGCAAACAGCCGGTGGAAAGTTCAATAACCTCTGGCTTGAATCGCAGGAAATCAAGCATACAGGACTTGGCTGCAGAGAAGCTAGCGAGAGTCAAGGCCGCATTTATTATGGACTTGATAATTAAGATAATAATTTAGCATTTTTAATATAAACTAAATTGCTTCCATGGACTGCACGCCCTTGTATAATATAAAAATGACACCGGTTGCTAATAATAGCCTTGCTGCATCAAAATTTACTGTTATCATTGGCGCACTCAAGGTGGGTTTTGGGAGGTAAACCCCGCCCCTCTGCTCTTAAATTTATTTGACTATCTTGTATTGTTATCCATAATTTGAGTGAGATGTAAAAATTTTAAATAATACAAAATAATGCACAGTCAAATTTAGACCAACATTACGCTTCTCAACGTTAACGAAAACAATCGAAATACCCCGTCTTTACAAAACGCTTTTAAAACTCCCCGGAAATAGTTTCGAAATCGAATGAAATGTTTCCTTACGTGTCGTCACTGTCTATCACGAAAAGACGTCTTAACTTGAGCCTGTGATAATTAATAATAGTAGGCTAAACATGTGCGTAACTATGGTGGTTGTTCTTTTGTTTTTGTTTACGTGTCGTTGTCAAGTATCGAAGTTATCTAGTTTCAAGAGTTGTTTATTTTCTACATTGATAATTAAAGATGAATAATAACCGACAGTTTTCCTTAAACGAACTAATTGATATGATTTTAATTATTGGAGAATGTCGTATCCAACTTAAATCAGCAAAATGTCGGTATCAAATGAATTTTTCTGATAGAAGTATTGCATCGTTTCAGAACAATCGGTAATGTTTGCTACATAACAAGAAAGAAAAAACAGTTTATCACGAGTGAGGAACATTAAACTAATGTTATTTTGAGTATAGTGGACAATCCAAATGGTAACTATTCAGTAGCAGATGATACGAATATTTGGCATAATTATTAGGAAACATAAGTATCATCCTTATCACCCTTGCCTGAACCAAGAACTCCATGGGGATGATTTCCAAAACAGGGTAAATTTTTGTAGAGATCTTTAAACGCGAATTATTGAAAAAGAATAATTTTTGAGAAATATTTTATACACCGACGAATCTTCTTTTAAAAGTATTGGAGCTATTAATAGACACAACATGCACTATTACAGTACTTCAAATCCTAATTGGATGAGAGCTGTACACAATCAAAGAGTTTGGTCTTTAAATGTATAGGCGGAATTTTAGGATCGCAGGTTATTGGATCTTTTTTAAGAAACGATTTGCTTACATACTTTGAAGAGGTCCCTCTACAGGTTCGACAAAATAAGTGGTACCATCATAACATACATCCTCATTGTTCGCAATTATTTGGAACAAACTTATCCAAACAAATGGATAGGAAGAAGAGGGAGTATAAACTGACCGGTAAGGTCACCTGATCTTACTCCGTGTGATTTTTTTTATTTGGGGATATATCAAAGAATAAGTTTATGTAATTCCACCAACTACCACCGAAGATATGAAAACTAGGATTAGAAATAAAAAAATAATCAGAGACGTTTACAACTGTATATCGCAGTGGCGGCTCGTCAGGGTAGGCCTCTGAGGCCGCGCCTCACCCCCAAAATAAAGGAAAAGAGAATTTTTTTATATAACTTATCTATTACCAATTAGAAATATACTTTTTAACAGTTTTACAACATAATAACATTAAAAAAAAACAAAATATAATCCCATAATAAATATTTTAGAAAATAAATTCTGACCACATCAAAAAACCGACCGTGCAATCCGTGTAAACCCATTCCTAAAGAAAGTGCTCTCGAATGAGGCGAAATAATTTTAGCTTGGAAAGTTTCGACTTCTGACCTATTTATCAACGGCCGGTGCCGATGCCGGCGAGTCACCTGATTACGACAGAGCGGGATGGCGATTGCCGATGCACGCATTTTCTACTGCATTCTTGAGGCGATAAATCTGTAACTTGGATATGCTTTTATTGGTTATTTAAATCACATGACTAGCGAAATACTCCAACGGCTTCTTTTTACGTGGTGCGTGCGGCTGAGAAAGAAATAGGAAATAGATTGCGATAATCGCTGATTGAGGGCGTTCTGTCTTTTAAGGTGAATAAATACGCGTGAGTAAGTTTTTGTTTTGTTTTGATTTGGTAAATTGGACCGTTCCATTTTTTGTATTTGCTTTTTGCTTTTGAAATGAATCCTATTCACGACATTATTGCTTCATTAATTGAAACGCCTTTTTTAAGAAGAAGCGAAACTGAAAAGAAATTTTTAGCAATATTTAACGATAAGAGGCAAGGTAAAAAATATTCAAGAACTTTTCAAATATCTTGGTACGAAACCTATAGGTGGCTATGCGGAAGTATTTATAAAGAAAGCTTATATTGTTGGCCTTGTATTTTATTAGGTTGCGTCAAAAATATAGTGCTTAATCAGATAGTAGGTAAAAGAATTCCGCGAGCTGTAGAAACGCGATGGTATACACGGTCTAAAATTTTAAACTTAGTGGCTAATGAATGGGACAATTTAATTATAGTATTTGAAACTATTATTAATGACTTAAGGTCTGGAACAGAATCTATTAATGGTGCAAAAGGATTTCTAAAGCATTTTAATGATTTCGAATTTTGCCTTTTAACGCATATTTATAAACAAATTTTTAGTTGCACTGATGTACTGTTTCAAATATTACAGTTAAAGCATTTAGATATAAATTACTGCATTTCGCAAATAAACCTTGCCAAGCAACGAATTATTGAATTTAGAAACGAGGACCATTTCAAAGAATTTTTCAATATTGCTAAAACAGCCACTATTCTGCCAACTAACACACGTCGAGGGCAATGTTCTAGCGACTTTGATATTTTTACTAAATATAAAATATTATATTTTGAAATAATAGATTGTATAATTCTTCAATTAAGGACGCGGTTTGAAAATTTAAATAATTTAAATTTCTTTGCTTTAGTCGATTGCACAAAATATTCGGAATATGTTAAATGCTTTCCAGACGACTTATTAAATAATTTATTAAAAAATTATCCAAACATTTTTGTCAGCGATAGATTAAAGAATGAGCTTTCTGTATTGTATAGGGATGAACAAAAACACAACAAAAGTCTAGCTTTGTTATTTAAAGATTTTAAAGCAATTTTTGCGGAAGCATATAAGCTTTTTAATTTAGTTTTAACTATTCCCGCAACAAGTGTATCGGCCGAACGAAATTTTTCATGTCTTAAACGGATCAAAACCTACCTAAGAAACACAATGACACAAGAACGGCTTTCGGGTTTAGCAATGATGTCAATAGAGCAGGAATTACTGTCAGAACTTAGTGAAGACCAGAACTTTTACGACCAAATTATAGATAAATTTGCAACCTTAACAGACAGACGTATAGATTTAATGTACAAAAAGTAGTTTTTTTATCTTATTTCATACAACTATTTATTTTAAGTTTTAATAAACTAAATTATGTTTTTATTATCGCAATCACCGCTATATTTTAGTGATAGGTGTACATATTTTACTTGTTTTGTTTACTTTTTATTTACTTTTTTTAGAAATTATTTTTTTAGTTTTTAATGGTTTAGTAGGGCTATTGGCGATGACCTCCATTAAAAAAAAAAAAAAGGTCAACGCGTCGCAGAATAATACCTCATGGGTGACGTGGAAATTTATTCACAATTAAACAAAATTAACCTCATGTAGCCTCACCCTTCAATATACTCACGAGCCGCCACTGGTGTATCGAACAAAATGGAAACACGTTCGAGCATTTGAGAGTTTAACATTTTGTAACATACCAAACTTCATCCACTGGTTTTATCACGTTTAATTGTCTTAAAATTTTCACGTTTTCTACCGTGAATTAATTGTTACTTCCTTGATTATTTGTTTAGTTATTAATAAATAAAAAGTTAAAATCGAAATAACGTTGTTTGCAAATAAATATTAATTGGTGCAATTTTGATAACAATGCTTGTTACTGGTATTGGCTGCAGCTGGTGGTTGCTTTACAATCCTGGGGTGAAACTACAATTTTTTTCAAATATTATTTTCGCGAAAACTATTAAATTTACGATGACAGTATGTTATACAAAAAACATCCAGAATTGCAGGCTGCATTCACAACTGAAATAAAAAAAACAGGGCTACATTTAAAAATGCAAAGTTAGACCACGCCCAACTTTTTTGAACTACTCTGTATAGTAGACGCTCATCACAAAATAAAGTTCGCTGAATAATAAAAATATTTTTTATAAAGATTTTTTCTATTCTCAGCTATCACAGAAATAAAGGGTGGGTCTCGTTGGCCAGACTTACCCTGTATAATTACATAAATAAAAAACACGATTTTAAAGGCCAATTTTTTTCACTAACATTATCTATAAAAAAATTCAAAAAAATGGTGTACACTACAAATAGTTATTTATTTACTATAGCATAGTTTAAAAAATGCATGTTAGTAAAGGTATGAGTAGTTGTGAATGTTAGCAGCCAAAGGTTATTATTAATTTATAAGATCAAACTAATTATTTTCGAGATAAAAGGTTTAAGCTTCAAAAGGGAGGGGTGCTGTGTTGTTAGTAAAGGAAAAAAGCTAGATAAAATGGAGTTTCGGAGGTGGGCGATTATGTGCACGAATAATCCAATTCATCAAAAAATAAAACATAAAAAAAAACCAATTATAACTATTAATATCGCAAAAAAAACTTAACGGCGATAGACAATACTTCTTAAATATTACTATAGTCAGGAGTAAGACTTCTAAATAAAAAGTGTCATTTTTGAATTCATAAATTACTTAATACCAAGAAGCTAACAGTTATCAAATGATTGCAAGACACGAATAAACTGATGGACACAACGGAATACGAGAATTTTTTGACTAAAGAAAGTACCCCCACTCACAATCCTTCTGGGAAATGGCTTTTAGTCAATTTTCCTGAAAATTTGCTATGTTGCAGTTCTCTGCGGTTAGTTTTCGATATACAGGGCGCCAAAGTTGAAAATTTGCCTGTTCCTATCTTTGTGCAATTTTGTTTATTTTTTGTTTGTAAATACTTAATACGCGTTCAAATAAATCAGTTGCTTAGAATATCTGAGATCAGAATTACTATATGTATAAATAAAAAAAACTCATACAGGGTTAAAGTTGTGATCATTTCTATTACGTATTCGACCACACCTGAAACACTAAAATTCCAATTTTTTAAAGATTCATTTTTGATGATAAAATCAATACTAAATACTAAAAAAAAATTACTTCTCATTTACTAACTTTTGGCTCACCTTGTATATTATCTTAGCATTATTTATGCTAACGGCCTCATTACTGATCATTAGTTTCTGTAAACCCGATTGTTTTACCTATAAGTTCTCAACTTTGGATTTAATTTTTAATATAAAGCCGATATTATTGATAATGCCCTGTATACCGGGTGTCAACGAATCTATCAGACAGGCCATAACTTTTAAAGTATTTGATGTATCATGTAAATGGTACATAAAGAGGAGAGTTTTCGCATATTTTTCACTTTCCGGTTTCACCGGAAATGACCCCAGTTTCGATTTTTTAAACGGAACACTCTGTATATTTTTACATTTTTGGATTCCTGAGACAATTCTGAATCAGAATGTGACATTTTAAAAAAAAATTTACGTCTACTTAATTTTTTTATAGCCATTTTTAAAATTGCATCTAGGTGGCCATGACCGGACGCAAATAAATCTAAGGACCTGAAATGATGACAGAATAATACAATCGCTAAATTTTAGTGATTAGTCTGATAGCTAGGAACAAGAGAAGTTAATAAAATAATTTTTTTTTTTTTAATTTCAAATGGCGACCCTTTTTAGACAAGCACTTTTTGAAAAGAGGATTTTTTTGCGAATCTAACGGTACTAACTTTTTTGCGATCGGATTAAAAATAAGCTCAAAAATTAAATATTACTAAGAAAAATACTCGATAAGACACTAATAAACTGATGGACACAACGGAATACGAGAATTTTTTGACTAAAGGAACTTCCCCCTCACAATCCTTATGGCAAATGGCTTTTAGTCAATTTTCCTGAAAATTTGCTATGTTGCAGTTCTCTGCATCCCAATCAAAAGCTTTCAGGTGCGGCTAGTTTTCGATATACAGGGCGCCAAAGTTGAAATTTTGCCTATTCCTCTTTTTATGCAATTTTTTTTATTTTTTGTTTCTAGATACTTAATACGCGTTCAAATAAATCAGCTGCTTAGAATATCTGAGATTAGAAGTTATTATATGTATAAATAAAAAAAAATTCATACAGGGTTAACTGTTGTCCACGTTGTAGTCATTTCTGTTACGTATTCGACCACACCTGAAACACTAAAATTCAAATTTTTTAGAGATTCCTTTTTGTCAGTCAATACTAAATACCAAAAAAAAAAACATACTACTCATTTACTAGCTTTTGGCTCACCTTGTATATTATCTTAGCATTATTTATGCTAATGGCCTCATTACTGATCATTAGTTTCTATAAACCCGTTTGTTTTACCTATCGGTTCTCAAATTAGGATTTAATTTTTAATGTAAAGCCCATATTATTGATGATGCCCTGAATACCGGTTTTACCGGAAATGACTCCAATTTCGATTTTTAAATGGAACACTCTGTATATTTTTACATTTTTGGATTCATGAGACAATTCTGAATCAGAATGTAACATTTTAAAAAAAATTTACCCCTACTTGATTTTTTATAGCCATTTTTAAAATTGCATCTAGGTGGCCATGGCAAATTAATCTAAGGATCTGAAATGATGGCAGAATAATACAATCGCGAAGTTTTAGTGATTAGTCTGATAGCTAGGAACAAAAGACTTTTTTGTGTCTAATTCTAATTGAGAATCTAAGGGTACTAGCTTTTTTGCGAATGGATTAAAAATAAGCTCAAAAATTAAATATTACTAAGAAAAATACTCCATAATCAATTATTATTTATCAAGTGTGCCATGGCTAGCCATGCTGGATATTAAGTAGGATTTTTTGTTTTGACAGTGATACTTACCTATTCTTTCTGAGAAGACATAAGATTTCCCTATTTTTCTTGATTTTCAGTTTTAATTTTTGTTTTCAAAAGTCAAAATAATATATACTCAAAGCGAAAAAGTCGATATTTTATTAATATTTGGAGAATGTCATAAAAATTCAAGTTGTATGCACAGAGATACCCCGACCGGCAACATCCAGTCCATAAGTATTTCCCATATCTCGAGAATCGTTTTAGGCATCAAGAAGGAAATCAAGTGGAGGAAGGCATTTAATATAAATGAAGAAATGGAGATTAACGTTCTTGATATGGTTGAAGTTGATAAAACTGTTTCTTTAAGAAAAATTAATCACGAACTGGGTTCAGCTAGAAAAATACTAAAGAAACACGAATATCGAGGTTTTAGGTACCAGTTATACCAACATTTGTATCCTGACGATAACGATAGACGGGTATTGTTTTGTGATTAGTTGCTCCAAAATTGTAGAATTGACCCAAATTTTATCAAACTTTATCTTATTTTCTGACGAATCTAGATTTACTAATAATGGTATGTTTAACAAGCAAAACACTTGTTACTGGGCCCAACAAAATCAACATGAAATGAGAGCAAAAAATTTTCAAGAAAGATTTGATGTCATTGTCTGGGCTGGTATCGTTGGTAAAAAATTAAATTGAGCAACATCATAATCATCTACCTTTAGAAGTTTTACGTCGAATTTACTTCCAGCAAGATGGAGCAACGCCTCACAATACCAGAGAAGTTCTTAATTGTTTAATTGAACATTTTAATAATAAAGTTATTGCAACCAATGACCCAATAGGGTGTTTACTGTTCTCGATTTCTTTATTTGGGGATATGTTAAAGAAAGAGTTTATGTAACAGCCCTAGCCATTCTTATAATCTTAGAAGAAAAGATTGTACGTGTATTTAGAAGTATTACGCCTCAAATGCTGCACAATGTGTTGAGAGAAGCAATTGAACGAGCGGAAATATATTGTGAACAAGGAGGAATGCACTTTGAACAACTACAGTTAACTCGAATATTGTGCATTTACATTTTACAGCGTTATTGAAGTTATATTTTTGTTTAATACTCTGAACTATTTGTTAGCCAAGGATACAGATTTGCACTCCTAAATTTGTTGACGATCTCTGAAGAAGGGCAGCAGAAAACTGTATAAAAAATTCTGTTCCGAGCGTTAGACGCATAGGCGTGCATTCTTTTTATCAACAGAGATAGGCTGGGCAGACTTTACGTGACATGACGCATATATAGGTCCAACGTAAGTAATCTTGATCAACCAACTGTCACAATTCAAATTCAAATATATTTTATTCACCATAGAAGTTTTTACAAGAAGTACAAACTTATCTAGTCAATTGAAAAGAAGTTTTTAAACAAATATGGCTAACGGTTGCAGTCAAGTTTACAACTTAAAACTAGTACATGGAAAATAAAAAGGAAATGTATTGGCATCTTCACTAAAAAATAGGCATTAGGCAGGCACAAAATTATACAAACAGAAATACGTATTTGCAAACAAGACAGAAAACAAACAGATTACATTCACTATTAGAAGTTACCAAACTAGACAAAACAATTCAAAAATCGGTCACGAATAAATAATAAAATAAGACTTAAATATCAAATATAATACTTCCAGAGGTGCTCAAACTTGAACTGCTGGCGATATACCTCAATATTTTTAGACTACTTACGATCGACTCTGAGAAGTATGTGTGATGCAGGGTTGTCGTACATACACGATACATACACACTACCTACCTACCTACCTACCTAGGTAGGGTGTACCGTAGCATATATAGATATTAGCTTTCCGCACAATATACATTATTTTAGTCAAGGTTTGGGTTAGGTTTAGTTGGGTTCTTCTCTACAATATCAATGAAAAACCTCATAGTTATTCAAAATTGCGAGTTTATTGGTTGTTACAAAACAGAAGAGTTACATATGGTGTTAAACTTAACTAAGGAGTGACTTTGGATGTTGAAGCGTGGCACTGCATGTCCTCAGCATACTTACGTAACTACTGAGTGCTAATCGCAAGCATGATGACATATGAACGTCAGTTAGTCGATTGCGATATTTTGACTTCATTATCTTCATTTCAGAAAATGCAGACTCGCACAAGTAAGTTGACCCAAACATTGCTGTCAGTTGAAGTGCGATTTGCCTTAGATTCGGATATTTATCTTCAGATATAAAACACCAGAGATTTGTATCAGATGCTGTAGCTTTGAGATGTATATCTGATATAATCTGCACCAACTCATTTTCAACAGAACATGAGTTCATATTAAACTGACTTGCTATTTCAATAGTTAATTCCTCAATGTTTTTACATGAAAAAGGATAACTCATAAATGATGCTACATTTGCCAATTTACTACAATTATAAAAACGCATTTCGAATTGTCCCAAAATATTTGATAATTCAGCCTCATACGTATCATAATTCAACTGAGGAATCCTTGCTTTCAAAGACGGAAAATGTTTCAGATCCTTTCTTTTCAGTTGATCTATCATAAGTTGCAATTTACTTTTGAATGCGTTTACTGCGCTAATCATCTCAATAACAGTTTTTACTTTACTTTGAAGCTCCAAGTTAATGGTGTTTAAGTGCATTGTGATGTCAGTCAAAAATGCCAAATCAGTCAGCCATTTTTCGTCTTTCAACATCTGAGTGTCATCACCTCTTTCGTCTAGAAAAGCTGTTATTTTGGGCAATAATTCTTGAAACCTTTCTAGGAATTTTCCGCGACTCAACCACCTGACGTCCGCGTGAAGAACTAAATCAGTGTGTTCAGCTCACTCCCTATCTTCCAACTGCAACTTAAAGAGCCGCCGTTGCAAGCTACGTACACGGATGGAATTCACAATTTTTGTTGCAATGCCCATAATTTCCTCCTTGTTTAAAACTTTTGAACACAAAACTTGTTGATGTATAATGCAATGGATTGAAAAAAATGCATAATGAAGTCAAAACCGTTTTTGTTTCCAGTCATTGCTGGTGCTCCATCGGTCGTAATGCACACTAATTTATATATTGGTAGCTTGTAGTTTTTTGCAAAATTAAAACGTCATATATATCTTCGCCACGGGTCTTCCCCTTCAGAGGAATCATTGTCAAAAATTCTTCCTTAGCCAACATGTCATTGAATACCATCCGAATAAAAATACACAGCTGGGCAGTGTCTGTCATATCGGTGGATTCTGGAACTGTAAAGAAAAGTATGTACATTCCATAATATCATTTTTTAATTTATCTGCCATGTCCTGACTCATGACTTCAATACGCCTTGTGACAGTTGGACGAGATAACTGAAGTTCTCTAATAGCAGACATGATTTCTGTTTTATTTTTAAAATCTCCAAATAAAGTCTCACCCGCTTCAATAAATGCTTCCTTCACAACCGATCCATCTTCGAATGGTTTCTTGTGTTTCGCCAATATATGAGATATTTTAAATGACGCGATCGTAGCAGCTTTTGATTGTTTGGCTGGTCTTGTGAACATGGTTTGTTCTTTTTTTTCAAACAAGATATCAAATCACGTACTTTTCGTTTTCTTAATTCACTCTGTGGCGGAAAATCATTTTAGTTAGTTTATAGTTGTTATGAACCGTTTTATGATGCCTCTCTAAGTTACCACGCTTAGGTATTGCAACTGACGCACGACAAATAAGACAAATGCACTTATCCCACCATACAAAACAAAAATTCTTCCTCCCAATCGTTATTAAAATGATACGTTTTAGATTTCTTCGCTGCACTCATTTTGTACTATTTAATAATAAACTTTGTATCGACGTAGTATTGCCTTCAAGTTGCAATTCAGAATGACTCCAATTCCTGCAGGCGCAACGTTTATATTGGCGTGAACGAAAGTCTCGAATGTTCCCGTCAAACGCTCCGCCCGAAATTTCTAGAAAAGCGGCTTTTCTTTGACAAATACCGCGCGTTCCTTTGATAAAACCGCCAGCAGAGTGTTATTTTATTACGTAATACATTTTTCTAGTTTAGTTATGTACCTACTTATTAAAAATTTTTTTCTTCTCGAGATCTCCTCAAAAAGCACTTGCGATCGACTGGTCGATCGCGATCGACCGTTTGAGCACCCCTGAAGTACAATATATACATTACACGAAGTCAAAATGAGGTTTTTTCAAACGAGTTTCCCCTAGTGCTCCAAAAATTCATCCACTGAATAAAGTACATTTTCAATTTTAAGAAGTCTTTTGATTTTTTATTGACTTCTTATTACTTTGGTTGTTCATAAGCGCCCTGAACTTATTAAGACATTTAATACCCATATACCCCGGAGACTTCTGAGACAGTGATGTTCGACAGAAAGGCAAATGTAAGTCACTTTTATTCCTAGTGTTATGCTGGTGAATAACACTTTTTATTTCATATTTGCTTAGATTCTTTAAAATGTACTTAGTAACTTCGTAGATATGTATTGAGGGCAATGTAAGAAATCCAAGTTTTTAAATAATGGTTTGCAAGATGTTCTTTTTCTTGCTTGGCTTATTATTTTTTTCTGGATTATAAAAACCCTTTGTATGTGTGCCGAGTTCCCCCAAAAAATTAGACCAAACTGAAGGTGAGAGTAAATCAGTCCGTAATACAATACTAAAGGTATTGTATCCACAGAGACAGTACCTACAAGAGATCTTACAATATAGCAGGATATACTTAACTTCCTACTGAGGTGATCAATATGGCACTCCCAGCTGAGCTTCTGATCGATATACAAACCAAGTAGTACTTTCTATAGACTTCCCTGCCACTTTTATTAGCAAATCGTAATTGGTTGTTGAATTTCTTGGAAGAAATTCCATAAACCATGTTTTCTTCATATTAAGCTGTAGATCATTCATTTTACAATATGTAGAAAATTCTACAGAAGTTTTATTGCCCTTTTCGGAAAGAAGTTATAGGGTTTTATGCTTAATTAATATGTTAGTATCATCCGCGTATAGGACCATGCGGTCTGGTGTTGTGCAAAACTGTTTCATGTCATTAACATATATGTTGAACAACAGGGGTCCCAGTATTGAACCTTGCGCTACGCCAACCTTTTTAAACCTGCTATCAGACTTGACCCCATCAATCACAACCATTTGCTTATGGTTTTCCAGGTAGGATTTTATCCAGGAATGTGCCTTGCCACGAACGCCAGTGGCAGCTAATTTATCCAGCAATATTCTGTGATTGACGGTGTCAAAAGCCTGACTCAGATCACAAAAAATACCCAATACGTATTCTTTTCCGTCTAGAGCTCTATAAATGAAATCCAACCAACTTTCGATAGCTGTCGTAGTTGACCTATTTTTACGAAACCCATGTTGAATTCCACTTAATAATTTATGATATTCTAGATAAGAAGCTAGTCTCACAGAAAATGCTGCTTCGAAGACTTTAGCGATCTGATTTTGAATGCAATGGGTCTGTAATTGGAGATCTCAGAACTAGATCCCTTATTTCTAAAAACAGGAATGCATTTAGATTCTTTTAGGGGCTCAGGGAATAGCCCATTAACAAGACGGCTTAATAGTTCAGACAGCAAACATGAAAATGTTTTAAGAATTTTCACTGAAATTTCATCAATGCCCGGAGTATGATTTTTGGTTGTTTTGATAATTAAGCTTTGGATTTCTTCTGGATCGGTAGGATATAAGAACACATTTGAAGAGATGTTTTCTAAATAAACATTTTTAACAGGGCTATGTTGAAATGATTGATCCTGTCTAGTAAAAAAGTCGTTAAATAAATTACATTTTACCCTTTTGTCATTCACAGCAGTGCCATCCGGTGAAACTATTTTTATTTGTTTATCCTTACCTTGATCCTTATATATTCTAACTTCATTTATTATCTTCCAACTTTCTTTATTTAAATTATTTGCGTTTTTTATCCTTTTATCATTTAACGAATGTTTTTGTTTTTTTTGATAGTTATCATCTTAAGTGAAGTCACTTTCTGACAATTCATGAGAAAAGGCAACTTGGCGGATTGCCTCTGATAAAATCCTATTTTATATCCAGCATGGATATCCATGGCACACTTGATAAAAGTAAATAATTGATTATCGAGTATTTTTCTTAGTAATATTTAATGTTTCAGCTTATTTTTAATCCAATCGCAAAAAAGTTAGTACCGTTAGATTTGCAGAAAAATCCTCTTTTCAAAATGTGCTTGTCTAAAAAGGGTCGCCATCTGAAAAAACAATAGTTAGACACAAAAATTTGATTTTATCAACTTCTCTTGAATCTAGCTATCAGACTAATCACTAAAACTTAGCGATGGTATTATTCTGTAATCATTTCTGGTCCTTAGATTAATTTGCGTCCAGTCATTGCCATCTAGATGTAATTTTAAAAATGGCTATAAAAAACCAAGTAGGCGTAAAAATTTTTTAAAATGTCACATTCTGATTCAGAATTGTCTCAGGAATCCAAAAATGTAAAAATATACAGAGTGTTCCATTTAAAAAATCGAAACTGGAGTCAGTCAAGTGACCGCAAAGTGAAAAATATGCAAAAATTCTCCTCTTTATGTACAGGGTTTTCTCGTATATTTTTACGATACGGAAATGTCGTAAATACAAAAGTTTTTGAGTTTTTTATGAAGATTTAGAATATTATATCATAAGTGCGAAAATATTATTGGAAATGTCAAATTTTGACAGGTTGTCAGTTTTTTTAAATAAAACACCCTGTATATTAAATCATATTCTTGAAGATCTTTTTTTTTTTTATAATTTTACTACATATATATACATATATACTTTATATACATATACTTTTAATATATTCTGTCAATTCGTTTTGGATATATAAGCGTTTAAACATTAAAGAAATGGTAAAGTAATTTGCGCTAAAACATAGTGAGCCATGGTCAAGACAATTGCAATGAACGACGCCTTTTTGACTTGCCTTTACCGGTTAGAAGTAATTATTCACGATCATTTTTAATATCTAATACGTTGGACGATGGGTTATTCGTAAGAAGAGAAACTCGACATGATAGAAGTATTTTATTTACATGGTAAAAATGCATCGATAGCTCGTAACGAATATCATAGACGGTTTCCACATAGACCAACACCGACTTGTAGGAAAATATTAAACATCGCTAAACAATTGAATGAAAGTAAAACACTTAAGCGAAAAGTTAGAATAGTGGAAAGAAACGCTGAAGAATATTTAAATATTTTATTATATTTTGAAGGTAATTTTGAAACTTTTGTATTAAAATCATTTATTTATCTTATTTAGTCTTGTTTTAGAAAATCCTGACTGCTCAATTCCCGATGCAGCCACTTTTTTTAACAAATCATGGCATAAAATCCACTCAGTTCTAAAACATTATAAATATAAGCCATATAAGTTTTTACCTACTCAAGAATGAACCGGTCAAAATAAAATAGACCGATTACACTTTTGCCAAGAAACAGGATGACGTGTTATGATGAACCAATTAAATCTGTCAAACATAATTTTCACTGAAGAGGCAACATTTACCACTGGAGGCATGTTTAATCGGAAAAATAAGCATTTTTGGTCAAAAGAAAACCCGCGAGCTCTTCAGGCGGTCAAAATTCAGGGAAGAAGATCCCCGCATGTTTGGTGTGGCCTTCTTAACAATCATGTTATTGGACCTATACTTTTAAATGGGAATTTAACCGGACAAAGGTATCAGGAGTTATTAGAAAACGAAATCGAGGGGCATTTAGAACAACTACCGATTAATTCATATCTTAATTTGATATGGCAACAAGATGGTGCCCCTCCTCATAATGCCCAGCCGGTCACCAACTTTTTAAATGACAGGTATCCATTTTGGATTGGAAGACATGGACCATTAAGATGGCCAGCAAACAGTCCCGATCTCTCTCCATTGGACATATTTTTGTAGGGTTATCTGAAAAACAAGATATACTACAATAGGCCAAGAACCATTCAAGCTTTAGAGCAAAATATAGTCCAAACAATCGACGATTTAAACACCCAATCACCTCATTTTATCTACGCATCCATACACAGAAAATTTAGAAGAAATATTCAGAAATGCATTATAAACCAAGGAGGCTATATAGAAAACCAAAACTTAGTTATTTAAGCTAATATTATTTTTTACCTACTTTATATTATTGATTTTTTATTGTATTGTTTCTTTCCACTGTTCTAACTTTTCGCGTAAGTGTTTTTCTTTTATTCAATTGTTTAACAATGTTTAATATTATGCTACGAGTCGGTGTTGGTCTCTCTGGAAACCGTCTATGATATTCGTTACGAGCTATCGAAGCATTTTTACCATGTAAATAAAATAATTCTATCATGTCGAGTTTATCTTCTTCCGAATAACCCATCGTCCCGGTAAACGTCGAAAAGGCGTCGTTTATTGCAATTGTCTTGACCATCGCTCACTATGTTTTAGCGCAAATTAACGTATCATTTTTTTAATGTTTAAACGCTTATATATCCAAAACTAATTGACAATATATAAAAAGTAAAAAAAATGATCTTCAAGAATATGATTTAATATACAGGCTGTTTCATTAAAAACAACTCAAAACCTGTCAAAATTTGACATTTCCAATAATATTTTCGCACTTATGATATAATATTCTAAATTTTCATAAAAAAACCAACAACTTTTGTATTTACGACATTTCCGTATCTATTCAAATAAACTCTCTAGGTGGGTGGAAAAATATACGGGAAAACCCTGTACCATTTACCTATACCAAATTTCGTTTTGATACATCAAATACTTCTTCTTCTTAAAAAATAACATAACAAGCACAAAAAGGGAAAAATACGTAGGGTACCCGAATAAGGGCACCCTACAAATCACATGTACACATCTAGCACCATCCCACCTCCAAAAATATTACAGGTAACTAGCAGAATTGAAAAAAAAAATAGAACGCTAAAGAGACAGCACAGCAGGCAGGCAGGGGCAAGAGAGACAGAGGCACGATACACTTACACGGTATGCCGATGTGCGGGCTAGGCTATCTCTCTGGCACAATGTGACGTTACGTGGGAACCAGAACTGAACTACACGATATCACAGATTAAGACTGTTGAGAATCAGTAACTACACAATGCAGTGTGTTACTTAGTGCTATCTTAAATGTAATATCTATTGGAAGAACATACTTTTTGCCTATTCATTTTAGATTTTAGCGAGTTAGATTCTCGACATTTTGTAGGTTACCGTTTCTAAATACTTTTTGGTACCCAATAATGCGACCTGATACTTTTTTATTTTGTTAGATTTCTGTTTAAGAACTTTGCTACCAGCTCAAATTAAAAATATTTTTGAATTTATTTCGATAAAACAAGTTAACATGAAATATATAATATAATAAATAATAATATAATATACACAAAAAAACATTTTTTGACATCGGCTTTCTTTTTGGCGAAATGTATTTTTACTTTTTTTTTATAATATCTCTCCAACTTAAAGATATTTTAAAATTATTGTTTTGCCAATGTCTTAAAATAATAATCTAAAAATCAGTTTCTGAATTTTTCGAAATCCCACCCTTATGTGGCTGAAAAGGAGTGAAATATATTCTTACCCTTTGCAATATCTCTTTAACTACATAGTTTAGGCATCTTGGGAAAAAACCTCGAATGCCGGTTACGAAGCTTGACAGTATTCCAAATTCTAGAAAAAAATGTCGCGTTTTGTTTAAAAAATGTTTATTAACTAATTACCGATAAAAACTAGATTTTTACATTTTTGGGGCCATAAGTGGATAGAAGGAGGTTTTTCGGGTCCCAAATATCGATTAAAGGATTAGAAATGTATAGAAAAGAATTATATTAAAATAATAAAAGAAACAAGTTAACAACATAGCAGTAAAAGAAGCAACAAATCAGTGTTATCGTGCGGGTCATACGATTTATCAACGACAAACTTTTTAAGTTTGTTTTTCTTTTATTACGTGTAACCATATCCTCCACATAAAATTTGGAAGATGAATTAGATCGACCTATGATATTTTCATATGAAAAAAGAGCATAAAAATATAAATACCAGTAGTTGCAAAAATCAAAATGACTAATAGAAAACAAAATAAACAATTTTCGGATTTTTTTGCATCCACAAGCGAAAAAAATGGTATTAAATCTAATAAAATATTATGAACATGAAAATTCACCGGCCAATATCCAGGAGACAGTAGCAAAAGCTCTGGGAATCTGTATAAGGACTGTGCAGAAAATTGTGCATGAAAAAAAGCACAATTTACTACTGAACAAGATTAAGAAATGTTCACGAAAAAAGCCAAAGACAGAATACTTAAGTGACAATATAAAAATGGATGTTCGTAATGCAATTTACGATTTATACACATCAAAAACTAATATAGCCCTTCAAGTTTTAAAAGCAGCTTTAAAAAATCGAGGCATATTGGAAATTGGACTAAAATCGTTGTCAAAATTAATAAAAATGTTGGGTTTTCGATATAAAAAGGACTGTAATCGAAGATTTTTATGCGAGTTGCCACATATAACAAGTCAACGTATCCAGTTTTTAAAGAAATACACGGAAAAATGAGAATTCAAAATTTAGAAAATTGGTATTTTTAGACGAGACTTGGATATTTTTTAATGGAAGTTGTTCGAAATCTTGGTAGGACGAGTCTGTAAAAAGTGTCATGAGAAAAAAGGGATGTGGGACGGGAAAACGGTTCATCATTTTGCATGCAGGTTCTTCAACAGGATTTCTCCCAGGTGGAAGTTTACTGTTTTCTTCAACATCCAAAAGTATGGACTCCCATGATAATATGAACTGTGAACTGTTTGAAAAGTGGTTAAAAGAACAACTGATTTCAAATTTAGATGCTCCATCTTTAATCATTCTGGACAATGCATCTTATCATTCAAGAATCTTAAATAAACAACCTACTTCATCCTGGAAGAAAATTAATATTTATGACTGGCTAATAAAACAAAAACAAAATCCTTTGCCCAATATGCTGAAACTAGAACTTCTTTTAAAGGAAAAATCTATTAAAAAACCAACAATATATGCCGTAGATGAAATATTACGGGAAAATGGACATGAGGTTTTACGACTGCCGCTATACCATGGCCAGTTTAATGCAATAGAATTAATATGGGCTGGGGAAAAATCATATTACGAATAACACGTGAACGATGGTCTTACATCAGATAAAGTGCAAATTATTTGTGGAACATACGGAGAAATTAATATGGGATTGGTGGAATCGAGAACGAGTTCTAGATATCGAAATAGCACCAATGATCATTGCGCCATTTGAGGACGACTCAGAAGATGAGGACTTTTTAAGGGATGATAATATTTTTTAGTCTATAATATTAAAAAGTTTCTGAAGGATTATGTTAGTCTTTGACGTGTATAAATCATAAATTGCATTATTAATATCCATTTTTGCATTGTAAATTAAGTCTTTTGCCTTTGGATTTTTTCGTGTACATTTCTTAATCTTCTTCGGAAGTAAATTATGTTTTTTTTCATGCACAGGTTTCTGTACATTTCTTATACCGATTCTCAGAGCTTTTGCCACTGGCTCCTAGATATTAGCCAGTGAACTTTTTAAAATTTTTTTTTATTAGATTTGACACCATTTTTTTGCTTACTTTTTTAGTACATTCGTAATTTTGTAGGCAATAAATAAATAATTATAGAATACCTACTTGTTCCAATTTTAAAGCGTGTTTAAAATAAGTAAATTTTTTTTATTAATTATAAGACTAAATTTGATATATAAAAATCGGTAAAATCGCTTAACTAGAAACTCGGGGCTAACGAAAAATATAGGATATATATATATATATATATATATATATATATATATATATATATATATATATACATACATATATATAAAGGCTGTATTTTTCGCATCCATGGCCCTTAATTTTAGACTGAAATTTGAAGAAATAGGATAAGTAGTTTTTTAGCTATGCCGCGAACAGACAGACTGACGGACAGACATACCTACAGACAGACGGAATTGAGAAAACATGTTTTCCGGCATCTAGGGACCCTTAAACGTAAAGATCTGAAAAAATTTCACGAGGGAAGTAATAACTAATTATCTTGTGTTTTTAACAAAAGTGTATAATATTTTTGCAAAATAAGTTTTTTTTGTTATCACAATACAGAAAAAAACAAGTTTTTTTTGCACAGGGGTGGCCCGCATTTAAATAAATGACACTGTATACGTGGTTAGATTTTTAGGTCAAGCGGGGCTCATAATTTTTCGTGATTGATAACAAAATCTCACCTTCATTAGGTGAACATATCCTGATTGTTCCACTGATTCAAACCGCCTTCCGACTTTATTAAGGCGCCTGCCATTTTGTGTATTTTTGTTTTTGCCAACCAAAAAATTTCAACCAATTACATATTTAGCGAATTTTCTTATTTAGTTCCTCGGCATTTAATATATAAAATAATATTAAGTGGCTATCTTATTTATATTGCGTAATATAATAAAAAAAAACTATTTTCTTTCTCCCTATATATTTGTAAATAGCCCATCGAGATTTAATAGCTCGATAAAGGAATCACACAACATTTTGGTATTCACTGTGTTTTCTGATTTGATTCATAATGTTGGTGACCTTTGGACCCGCACGATAAGACCGCTTTCGACTTTATCTAGATTTGTGACAAATTGAAAATAAACCGGAGTAAATTAACACCAACAACAAAACAGGAATAAAATCATGATAAAAATTCCGAAATTTTAACAAACCTTAAAGCGTAAACTCATCATGTATACAAACGTATTAGCTATAAGTTATTACGACACATTTCTGGACAATCATTCTCAAATATAATTATCTAAAAAAACAATTTCTGGATTTTTTTAAATCGCCCCTTACCGCTGTATGAGATTTTTAAAACCATTCTGTCCTACAATATTTTATTGTTCAAAAATCAACTTCTTTAGTGGATGAAAAAAGGTGAAAATGTATAGTTTTTTTACAATATCTCTCCATCAGGTGAATAAGATTTTAAGGTATTTCTGTCGTTAATGGATTCCAAAAATATTTAGTTTTATTTAGTTTTTAAGACGACTTTTATGCAGTAAGCAACCCTCGAAGTGGACATTTAGTAACTTTAGGTGAATTCGATAGCGTAGAGGTTTTTCTATTTCTTAAAAAGCACGAAAAAACATTTTTTGACAAGAGATAGGTTGTATTTTTGACTAATTATTTTAATACGAATGTCTCAGGATAAAAATGGCCCATCTACAGCGTGTTTTTAAAAGGCGTGTAAAAAGGTGAATATTTGAACCAACCTACGATTTACTAAAATGATTTCAATTTCTGCAACATTTATTTTTAAACGACTTATACTGATATCCCTAAATGTATTTTGAATTTTGTTGGTATCTCTATTCCCATTTACAAATATTAATGAATACTATAATATAATAAATAATAAATATTCTTTGAATATTTTGAGCTACAAAATTTTTTTAGGGAAAGGTTCGAAACTGCGTTTCGGCATAGTGAATAAAACAAAAATAAATCTATTATTGTCAAGGTCTGAGAAAACCGTGTGTAATGTGTATCTCGGTTGGTAATAAAGATAACAAAATTCAAAATATGTCTAGAGATATCAATATAACGACAAATGTTGTTTAAAATTTGCTCTTAATTTATTTTACGAAAATAAATAATATGACAGGTGTTTTGCCAACACTGTGGCTTCGTCAGATGTTAGATCTCAAATAAAAGTGTAACCAAAACTATAGGTCTTGTATACCTGAACCCGTTTTGCAGATATTATGCAGGTAAAATGTACCTGTTCTTGATTTTTTGTTATAGCCTAATAAAGATTTAACAATGGGGAAATTATTTAGGTCCAACTAATCGCTTTAATAATGTGTTGTTTTTATGTTTGTTTTTCCATACTTCCTAGTAAGTTAACTTTTATACTTCTTCGTTCTACATGTAAAATTTAAAAGTTCCCATCGAAATTATGGTTTTCTGTAACTATTGTTATATGGTCATTATTTCTTTTTTTAAACGTTCTGCCTGTTCGTCCAATACAAAATTTTGAACAATTTAACTTGTAAACACAGGATTTACTCTGTTTTCTTCGGTTTTCGTCTTACTGTTATTGATATATCTACCAAGAAAGTATGAAATTGGGTAGTTTCTTTGAAATATTGCTAGATAAACTAACTCTAAAGCTTTTTTATATTGTTTAGTTTTTACTATTATGTCTATGATATTTTCATGATAACTGTTTTTAACTGTTGTTTTATTATATTTAACTCTTTAGTATAACTTTTATTGCTTAGAGGTATGTTGTGGTATCTATGATATATCTATGAATAAAACTATTATATGCTGCAAATGGACGATTAGAATTATTTGAATTGTAATGTCTATATGAGATGGCTTATTCTTAATAGTTATTATTAAGTTTCTTTATTATTTACTAATTCAACTGTACAATTTATATTGTTGTGTAGGCTATTTATATAATCTAAAAATGATTTTAACTGTCTATCAGTACCAGTAAAACATGCTAATATATCATCAACATACCTATACCAATAAATGAAATTTTTACTATTCTAAATGGTTCATAAATATCTCGACCAAAATTGGTTTTAAAGGGTTTTCCAATTATTAAACCTTCCTTACTTATATATATATATATATATATATATATATATATATATATATATATATATATATATATATATATATATATATATATATATATATATATATATATATATATATTGTTACGAATTTAGCCCTAGTCATAGATTTGTTAAGATTTAGATGAATTTATTTATTGTTTGTTATTTTATTGAAGTAGACTTACCTTAATTTTTATCCATGTAACGACTATGTTAGTGTCAAAAATCGTTCTCAAATGTTCTGTTAGGCTTAATTCATCTCACCCTGTACTATTTAGATTATTCTAGAATTTTCTAGATCATTCCATCCTTTTCTAAAGGCTATATAAGCTCGCCGTGAGGCTTCATTTTGATTTAGTTGTAATTGAGATTTCGAAGTGTTAAAAACCTGACATTGACAAGTTTAAAGTTACCTTAATTACGATTGTTAAGTATAACCAGTGTCTACCTTTGATACCTGTAACCTGTGTTTTGAATAAAAGGAGTGCATTCAGATTCTACGTGTTTGTGTACCGGCCAATCCGGAACAATATATATATATATATATATATATATATATATATATATATATATATATATATATTTATATATATGTATATATATACAGTGTGTTCACTTAAGTTCTCTACATATGGGAAACTATTTTATTAGTAGTTTTACGGAAAAAAGTTCTGCTTTCTGCCAAAATAATATTAAACTATTCAAACTTGAGATTGCGTACACAGGGTGGTCAAAAATTCCAAAAAATCGAAATTGACTCAAGAGAAAAGTACCTTTAATTTTTATTTTATAGAAAAATGTAATACAAAATCTTACTTAGAAAAAAAAACATATCTAGCACTAGATTCGTTGCTTCCTATCTGAAATCACTTCTTAAGGAATGTAAAACTTTGGCTTCTTACTGGCAAGTCCAGTTTCTTACTTTTGTTCCTACCTACAGTCCAACAAAATTTCCTTATTTATCGATTGTTGATAATGGCATTGTCACTGCTATTGTCAACCACCAATTTTATCTTCTTTGCTTAATTTCAGCGGCATTTCTTTTTACTATAATATTCAAACTGATGTTTCAATAAAGTAATACAATATTATGGTTAACTATGGCAGTGACAATGCCATTATCAACAATCGATAAATAAGGAAATTTTGGTGGTATGTAGGTAGGAACAAAAGTAAGAAACTGGACTTGCCAGTAAGAAGCCAAAGTTTTACATTCCTTAAGAAGTGATTTCAGATAGGAAGCAACGAATCCAGTGCTAGATATGTTTTTGTATTCTAAGTAAGATTTTGTATTACATTTTGCTATAAAATAAAAATTAAAGGTGCTTTTCTCTTGAGTCAATTTCGATTCTTTGGAATTTTTGACCACCCCGTATATGCCATCACAAGTTTGAATATTTTAATATTATTTTGGCAGAAAGCAGAACATTTTATAAAGAGTAACTTTTTTCCGTAAAACTACTAATAAAAAAGTTTCCCATATGTAGAGAACTTAAGTAGACACACTGTATACATATATATATATATATATATATATATATATATATATATATATATATATAAAAGAGAAACAGAAATTTCAATTTCTGTGCGGTTCTTGGTCGTAAAAAGTTATTTCGGTTTTAATACCGATACCCCCCAAGGAAACTGCCTGATGAGCCTTGCCGGGGCAGATACCACGGTAGCAGATTGGCACCTTGGCCCTGGAAGAAAACATAGCATCATGTTTTGGTCGATTCTCGACAAAATGGTGAAGGAGTAATCCTTACCGTTACTGGTTTCGTTTTGTATATATATAAATATATATATAGTCCCGATAAATTCAAAATAACTTTGATTGGAAACAAGGATAAATGTTATATAAATTCAAATCATTGTAGAAAAAACCGTAAATTCACAATAAAATAATTAGCAGCCAAAGATACAGCCTACCCTTTACCAAAAGCCTGATTTTCATTCTTGTAATTAAGTCAGAATGCTTAAAAATAATAATACTTATATCTACTGTATACTAGTAAAAAAGTTGAATAATAAACGATGTAATACATAATAAAAATTAACAGCATACACAACTGAAATGCGGTAATAGATATCGTCTGTTTCCAACGTGACGTAGATGTGCCGACGTGACGATTTTGGGGGAAAACAAACGAGCATACCGTGTGTAAGTGTATCGTGGACAGAGGCAGCGGCACGGGCTCCTGCTCTAACTTACGTTGTCCTGCTTTCCTGTGTCTGCCAAGTGCAGACTCTCGATACAGATCACAAAGTTTTCCTTCATGTAACCAGGATTCTGTCGTTAAGGTTATTTTGCGTATAGAGAGCGATAGCGATTTTCCACACCGTAGCCATATGAGTGGGCGAAACATAGAAAAAGAAAAAAAACGGATGAGATCGGTGTCACGAATACTTACGTTTTGCTGGTAGCCATTGTCGGGTGCGTGTAAGGTCTCTATCACTAACCTAAATTTGTCTTTCATATAACCTGGGTTCTGAAAATTAAATTTTGGTGAGGTCTATGTATGCCAATTGGGGTTTAAATTTTAATCTAAAAGTTTTTACAAAATTCTTAATTTTATGGCGATAATTCAGAATGTAATTATTTTGACTTTAGTTTTGTACAACTTTCTTTTACCATCCACTTTCATTCTAAGTACAGGGTTATTCAACGAGGATAAGACAAGTCGGTTTTCCTCGCCATTGGTGTCTTGAAAACCAAAATAGCCATTTATTACATTTCTTTCCGTGGAATCCGAAATTCACGAGTGAAAAACAACTTTTGCTGAAGCTCGGCGATATTTCTATTGCGCCGTTGATAAACTGTATTCTTCAAATGGCTACATAAAAATGTATCCATCGGCGTGATATCTGGGTTTTTAGGTGGCCAACTAATAATTATCACAGAATCCACACGAAATACCACCTGTCTGGACAATGTTTTCATTAACTTTGGGACCGAGTCTCTTGCGGCGGGGATTCTGGATCTTAATATATCTGATCACTATGGTCAGACACTGCACTTTGAGGTTATTGATAACGGAAATCAGCATAATGACTCTATCAAAACTATTTGCAGACCTATTATACAACAAGGACTCTTAGAATTTTATAACAAAATTGAACTACAGAACTTGAATTTTGTCAGTAGTCCAGATGCTACACTTTAACAGAGGTTCAGGGTGTTTTTAGTGGCCTTGAGGCATACCTGCGGTCTTTTCCAGAAAGGGTTTATCATAGCCCGTGCTGGTAAACCCAACCGGGTGGGGTGGTTTTGCGCGACACTTTAACAAATGAGGGACATATTGCACTTTTTTGGAGAACTGTGTAAACAATATGATACACCAGGCAACCGAGAGATTTACCGTGACTTTAGGAGACAATACAACAAAGCAATTAAAGATTCAAAACGTATAGCAAACGATAAGTTAATTTAAAAAAAAACAATAGAAGAAAACATAGTCAAGTTGAAAGTATGTCAATCTCACCTGAACAATTTAATGATTTTTTTTGCAATATTGCCGAAATATTCGAACAAACGTTTCCCCCCTGGGAAATATAAAAAACATTTAAGTCCCAGACCATGAATCTAAGTTTGAAGATGTTACATTTATTGAAGTGAGGATGCCATAGATTCACTGAAAAACAAAGAGTACGGATATATTTGACCCCTCAGTTGAATTCATAAAGACTGTTAAAAATATTATGGTATATCCCTTAACAAAATTAATATACGACTGCTTTAAGGACATCTTCCCCAGTGCAGTTGTCGTCCCTAGCGAAGATCGGGCTTTTCTAACTCCCCCCAATATCCTTATTGCCGGTCCTGTCTGTGGTGGAAAAACGTACGGCTGAAAGGATTGCCAACTACTGCGAGGGAATTCTTGATCTTTTCTCGACAATAATGGATTCTTCTGAAAGCTTAGAATACAACAAATCAATATTTTGCGACTTAAGGAACGCTTTTGATTGTGTCCCTCATGGTATTTTACTCGACAAGGTAAAAATTCAGCAAAATTAGTATCAAATTGCTAGTCTCCTTTCAGTAACCGATGCCAGGTAGTGACAGTAAGGGGTATCGTCGACAGACAGGGTACTTGACATAGGCGTTCCAGAAGGGTCAGTTCTTGACCCAATACTTTTCTTAATTCACATAAACGATATGCCATCTGGTGCTAGCCCTGTTCATTTTGCCCTCTTTGCTGATGACACTACCCTTGCTGTTGGTGGTGATCAACTGGAAAATGTTAAGGTGGATGCGTGAGAGGCACAATTGAAAGTGGCTGTTTGAATCAAACAGACTTTTGTTAAATACAGAAAAACTCAGAGGATGATTTTCACTAGGAGATAATGAAAACAAAGAGTCAGTCAAGTTTCTTGGAGTGCATTTAGATCCAAAACTTCAACAGAACGTTCAAGTTGAGAGTGTTCTGGGAAGACTAAGAAGCTGCGTTTTCCTGCTCCGAAATCTTGTTGACTGTATTTCTAAGAATATTCTTTTGTGTGCATACCAGGCTTTATTCCACTTTGTCATGGCTTATGGCATACAAACGTGGGGCGCAGCACCGTGCGCGGACAGGGTTTTAGTCAGAATAATTGTGGATCTGGTTTTCGGGCGGATTGCAGGGGTGCTTTCGTGGCTCTGGGTGTCCTTACTTTTCCAGCGGTTTTTATTGTGGAGAGTGTGCTCTTTGTAAAAATAAAAATAAAGAAAGGTTTACTCTTCAGAAAGATCTCGATATCTAACGCAGGGTAGGAATGATCTAAGGGTCTTCTACAGTCGATTGAGGAAGTGCCAGGGTAGGCCAGAATTTATTACCGTCAAGCTCTTTAATAAACTTCCTGTACGTATAAAAATTACTAAATTCCAATATTTTAAAAGTAAAATGAAATCATATTTGTTATCAATAACCCCTTGTAGTGTTTGTAGTAATGTGGAACTATTTGTGCATCGTTTTTTATTATTAATGGTCTAGCTAGCTGCTTTTACATTTTAATTACAATAGTATTAGTGCATTTAACATTTTTTCTTTTTTTTTAATACTTCAGACATCCTTACATTATGACGTGAGTAAATTATGTTTTGTAATTTCTTACACAAATTCCCGACGGCCAATCTACTCGTTATAACGATCAACAGGTCTTCGATATCCTTTTAATGAAACTGTAAACATCTTGATCTTTTAAAGAACCGTGAGAAAACCTATCTTTTAATGCTTTGGTTTCTTCGAATAGCGTCTTAACCTTGACTATTGTATCCAGTGAAATGCGTCTCTGAAAACTTTCAAAAAATCTTCTTTGTGTTTCTCGAGCATTTTTTCCACTTAATAATTTTACAATTTGTAGCCGGTTATCTAATAAATATTTCATTTTTTAACGTTAACACAACGTTGGTAATTCGTCGAAAACAAAAGTCAAAATCATAAAGTATGATTTTTTTTGTCATAATGACATTCAAGTGCCTTCAAAGATTAAATAGTTAGCGATATCAACACTATCGCCAATTCCAGGTGCTAATTGAACATATTATTACGGAAGGCGAATATTTTTTCAATTTCGAAGTGCAGAAAATCGACTATATTAAAATAATCACTTTAGACCAAAAAATATACCAATAATCGAAAAATCACATAAAAAAATATGATATTTCATTTCGAAAAATATCAAAATGGGCCGAAGCAGTTTCGTTTGATGTTGAGTCGCTTTTAAATCATCATTTTCGGATTCCACGGGAAATAATATAATAAATGGCTATTTTGATTTTCCAAATCAAGACATTCATGGCGAAGAGAACCGGCTTGTCTAGTCTTCGTTGGGTAACCCTGTATATATGTATAAACCGTACTTGTATACAATTAATCAAAGAAACACATCCTCAATTACAGGAAATTAAAAAAAACCTATATAATAAAATCCTTATTTGCCCTAAATTACAATAATTAGGGGATAGAGTTAGATGATTCTTCACCACAGAACTTTTTCACTTTAGCATGGATATCTAATATACATGGTCAGTGGCGTACTGTGAAGATTGTTATAAGGGATTTAAGATTTAAAGGGCAGCATAAAAAATTAATTTAAATTTTATTGACGAAAAACTAGAAATAAATCAATATATAAATTGTAAAACATACATCAATAAAATTAATATTTGGCCCATTTTGTTAATATAAAAAATTCGCTTTTTTTAAATATCAAGGAGGGGTTAACCTCACCTAATGAATTTTACCAGAAAATTTTAAATATAAGGTCTTATATAATAAATAGGGAAGCTATATTGCCTGCTTGTATCGTCGTTACATTATCCTATGTCTATAGACTATGTATAAGATTACTGTTTTTTTCGAGACGCGCTTACTGAATACTAGGGGAAACTTGGGTAGATTTTTGAGAAAGCCACTACACAAGTAGGTTTTTTATATCCATAGACAAACTACGAAGGCTGAAAGCCTTAATACATTTAAGTTAAAAGAGAGAAAATTTACCGTTGTGGGAGGCATAGGCTTGCAGAAGTAGTACCTTAGTCTTGGCAGTTGGACAGTTAAAGGCTGCATGTGGATCGATGCTACTGCCTCCCTGTCAGGAATGATTAAGAAAGACATAACAAATGATAAGTCGTTAAAAGTTAAAATAAAATCTATGGTAGTATCTGTAGAGCAAAGACAGATCGCCCACAATTTGACGATGCTCTAGTGAAGCAAGCTTCCTTGTGATATTTGCTTGCATAATGCGAGCTATACTGTTTGGCGACGTGTAAAGGGTAAACACGTTGGCAGAAGAAAACTATTTTCGAACTTGGAAAAGGAAACCCAATTTCTTCGCAGCTCTGTGGCAATTGAGGTGATGTGATCATGCCAGTTTACATCCTCCTGAAAAGCGATACCAGCTAGGCTAAAATTTAACTTTTCAATTTCATTATTCATTTGAATGGTGTGGCACGGCCGACTTTAGATCAGGACATGAAATAGTAAATCCGACAACGATGCTTCCGGGTTTGGAATCAGCCCGGAAACAGCACCGCAGTATGAAGATGGCGGTTTTGCGATGGTCTTGCTTACAGTACACGCAGCAAGGAATAAATTAAGTTTAAAAAACTGTGCCGCGTATCGGTATAAAGACTGCTCTAAGTGCTAGCGATAACGGTTTAACGAAACATTTCTTGTTAAACTAAATATAACGTGCGATACTTCGGATAGCGGTGTGTATTTAATATATTGTTGTTATATTGTTTTGATAATGAATGTAGTTTATTTTGAGCTGATAATGAACTACTAAGAAAGTAGTACAGTCCCGGGTAAAGTAGTTCATAGGATTATTACTATAACCCGAGTAAAAAATTAGGTTATATTTGGATGGAAATTCAAAATGAAATATTTTCAATACGAATGAAGATTTTTGAGTTGCAGTTTTCGGGCTTTGTTTGATCAATATCCATAATATGCAGTCTGATAAGGGGCCCGGCGAGGGCAGCCTCAGGACACCATAACAAGCGGCTTAAGACCTTGACATTTTTTTACAATAACTTCGACCAGAATTCTTACTATAGAATATTTGTCTTTCTCTTTGTGCAACCAAACTAATCTAGAGATACAAACAAACAATTCCTAGCGATTTTGAAATTTTTTCTTCGTTTCCGATATACGGGTTTTTTCGAAAAATTGATTTTTTAAAATAAACTGCTGTACAAAGACCACTTGTGGTAATCAAAGGTATATCTATCAGATGATGAACAAGGTTGGCAAAATTAAATTTTCCACAGGGGCGTGCAGTCCATGGAAGCAAGGGAAGCAATGCTTCCCCAAAAAAAATTACAAAACATCTTCTAAAATGAAATTTTTGAAATAGGAAACCATTAATTAGTTTATATTAAAAATGCTAAAATATTATCTTAATTATCAAGCCCATAATAAATGCGGCCTTGACTCCGACCAAGCGACAATAGAAAATGGAATAGAACCTATGCGGGCCGTTAGCTTCTCTGCAGCCAAGTCCTGTATGCTTGATTTCCTGTGAATCGAGCCAGAGGTTATTGAACTTTCCACCAGCTGCTTGCAATTTTTGCATTTCAGTCTCGTGCTTTAAGTGGGGGCGGAAGCTATCGTTGGAGTAGGTTCTTTGTTTGAACGGCTATCCGTGTGTTGTGTGATACGTAAGTCGCGTCGTGCATGGTGCGATATGGAAGACAATAATACGGACGTGGATATGCAAATACCGTCAACTTCGGCTGTCGGTAATAACGTTGAAAATGTTAGAGAATTTAGTAAGAAGAGTGTGTGTAAATGTGTAGTGTGTGTCTTAATAATAAAGGGATTTTCAACATTAAACTTCGCTGATAAGCTTCAAATAATTTGCAAAGGAATGGCAAAACCGCCTATGAAAAATTTAACCACAAAAATGAAAAACTGTATTAGACATTTTTATCCGGAAAAACAATACGAACAATTTAAATGGCTAACAGGGTGTGAAAATATAAGTAAATTATTTTGTTGGCTATGTTTACTTTTTTAAAACGAAAAATGTCTCTGGAATAAAACTGGTTTTTCCGATTTAAACAATGTCCATAATGCTGTAAAAAGACACATTATGTCCAAAGCGCATTTGCAGGCCGTTATGAAAGAAAAAGTCTTCGGCAAAACTAGAATTCAACACGCCCTTAATAAACAGTTGGAAATTAGTCACCGCCAACACAATGACCTAGTCGATAAAAATAGGCAAATATTAAGAAGACTTATCGATGTTGTTTGTTTTCTCGGAGAGCACGAACTGGGATTTAGAGGTCATGACGAAACAAGGGTTTTTTCAAATAGAGGAAATTTTCAAAATTTACTTAGTTTAATGGCTATTTATGATGACGTCATTGACGAATTTGAAAAAAATGATCGAAGAATCGAAATACATTACAAATAGGTAAGTTTCTAAAAATTGTTTTCCGTTCATAAAATTTCACCGCACGCCCCTGATTTTCCAGAATATTGTATACAGGATTCACCAAAAACTAAAAGGTGGACGTTAAAAAATGATTTGTTGAGTTTGCAGAACAAAGTCCACTTGTGGTAATCAAAGGTATATCTATCAAATTATGAACATGGCTGGCAGCCTTAAATTTTCCAACATGAATATTGTGTACAGGGTTGACCAAAAACTAAAAGCTGGACGTTAAATAGTGATTTGTTGGGTTTGGTTTTTTCTATCAATCTTGAATTTGATGTTTTAGTAATAATGAACATTTTTACCGAAACAGTTTTATTACATTTGAAATTTGCTTTGATTCTTTCAGATATTGCTTTTAATTTAAAACAGATTTTTTAATAAAAAATGAAAAATCGCCTTTTATCATTGATATAATTCTCTTTTTCCCATTAAATACAGTTTCATGTTATTTTTGTTAATGCAAACTTACTTAAACTGTTTACACAGCATTTAGAATTAACTGAAAATATGTCCCAATAATACAGTGGGCAACAAAGGTCTGGAATACTCTTGCAGAACAGAAATTCAACATTGATAAAGTTTAGAATAGATAGAGTTTTTGGTGCACCCTGTATATAACATTCATGGTGGAACCCTTAAGAGTGACAACCCTGTTTATAATCTGATAGACCATACTGAATATGACTGCCACAAGTGTGCTTAGTTCAGAAGACCGTTTTTAAAAAAATCAACTTTTCTAAAAAAACCTGTATGACGGAAAGGAAAAAAATTCAAATGCTCTGAAAATTATTTTTGTGTATCTAATTCTAGTTTATTATTGGTTGCGCAAAAAGAAAAAGAAATCTTCTACAGTAAGAGTTCTGGTCGAATAAATTATTCAAAAAATGACAGGTTGTTATATAACACCCTGTATAAGACGGTTGTGATGATCTCCTTAGGGTCAAATTATGAATAGGCTGATAACTTTGCCAAGCAGATAACTGTCAAGGATACCATTGTTGAGACAATTGGAACTATGGTAAATATCTGTTTGGTAAAATTATCAGCCTATTAATAATTTGGCCCTTATCGGGCTCCTTACTCAAGAAATTGGTCAAAGTTTTTTGTGACGAGTGGAAAACATTTTTTTATGTTACCTATATTAAATATTTTGACTTGACTTTTGACACATTTTGGGACACACATTATGTTTTTTGGGGCACACATTATGATTTTCAGTAACTAATGTGTAAAAAAGGCAAAAACAATTAAAAACCATTTATATATTAATATACGAAATATATTAAACATTTATTTTGCCCCTGACAGACCGTGGACCCACTTGATAAACCCGCCGCGTTGTTGCCAGATTGTTGTTCATGGCCTGATCTGAAGTCGGCCGTGAGTGTGGATATTAGATCATTTGTGAGATAAGAAACATGATCTTGTATTCGTGGAGTTAAGATGGAGAAGCTTCTTTGTTCATCATTTTACCATTTTATAGAGGTCGCGAATTAAAATCATTAGTCTCCACCTAACATGTGGATATGGTTGCTGGTAAAAGAAAGCAGATAAATAAGACACAGGAGGAATTAAGTAGGCGCTAAGACTATACCTATGTGAAACGCCTGCGTCTATTTTGTGAAAGCCACGCAAATGACAACACAGGGTAACAAAATGAAAACAAAAATTTGGTGCCGGAAATCTAACTTCTGATTTTGGAGGTTTTTAACGTGCTGATTCCAAAAATGTCACCAGATTTTTTCTATCAGCTCTAGTTTTTGGGATAAAGGTTACAGGTTAATTGATATTTTTTTCTGATAAAGGACAACAAATAAAGAGATAAATATGTACTTAATCGTCAAAATAGAAATTTCCCAGAATCTAATTAACCAAATGGATACCTGGAATTGTCCCTGACCCAATGTTCCTATACTAGGAACTACTCAATACACTGCTCTTAATTACTTTTATATCTGTAATTGCCTATGACCCGATCTTTCTATACCTGCATGGCTGTACTCGATTTAGTATATTACTGAGTTTTCCCAAGTAAAGTTGTGCTATCATTTTGTGTAAATTTTGGTGGTTTTGTAGTATCAAAACACTAAACTGAAACAATGGCATCCACAAGCAGACGTACCCGTGTAAATCATCCCGATGTTTTTTGTTATGTGTGTGGTGAATACACTTTGAAAGAGAGCAGAAAAACGATTTCTGACTTTGTGAAAAGAGCTTATCTTGCCTATTTTGGCGTTCATTTAGGAGATCAAGATAAATAAAAACATGTGTTGAACATTTGCGACAGTGGACAACCGGAAAGAGGAAGTGCCTAAAGTTTGGTGTACCAATAGTTTGGAGAGAACTGCGAAACCATCATGACGACTGCTATTTTTGTCTCGTTAATGTTAAAGGCATAAATAGAAACAATAAACACAAATGGACATATCTTGATCTAGATTCTGCAAGAAGGCCTGTAGCGCATTTGGAAGAAATACCCGTTCCATCATTCAGCAGTCTACCCGAACTGACAGAAGACGATACAGAAACATCAACGTCTGACGAAGTTCAAAGAATTAAATCAGAAAACGACAGCGAATTTGAAGCAGATTTAGCAACTCCGCAGTGTTTCAATCAAGAAGAACTAAACGACCTTATAAGAGACCTGAATCTCACAAAGGAATCCGCTGAATTACTTGCATCCAGATTTAAAGAAAAAAATTTACTTTGTCCAGGTACTTATATTACATTTTATCGTAAAAGAGATAAGGATCTGCTGCCTTTTTTCGCTCAGGAAAATGACTTGGTATTCTGTAACAATATAAAAGGGCTCTTAGGAAAAATGACTTTGCCTGAATACACTCCAGATATTTGGGGCCGTTTTATTGACAGTTCAAAAGGTAGTTTAAAATGTGTTATTTTACATAACGGTAAGAAATATGGCTCAATTCCTATTGGTCATTCTACTACCATGAAGGAAGAATATGAAACAATTGCACTAGTTTTGAGAAAAATTAAATACGGAGAACATCAGTGGGCAATTTGTGTTGATTCAAAAATGGTTAACTTCCTCCTTGAACAGCAGAGAGGTTATACAAAATATCCTTGTTTTTTATGCCTTTGGGACAGCAGAGCTATAAATGAGCACTGGGTTAACAAAAATTGGCCTTCAAGAGATGTCATGATTCAGGGAAAACAAAACGTGATCAACGAACCTTTGGTTTCAAGAGAAAAAAATCTTACTTCCGCCCTTGCGTATCAAGCTAGGCCGAATGAAGCATTTTGTGAAGGCTTTAAATCGAGATGGAAATTGTTTTGGGTATTTGTCACGTAAATTTCCTGGCATTAGCAGGGAAAAACTAAAAGCTGGTATATTTGATGGTCCTCAAATAAGGCAACTTGTTAAAGATCCACAATTCACCACATCAATGAACGAGACTGAATCTAACGCTTGATGTTCATTTGTTTAACTAGTACAAAATTTTCTGGGCAATCAGAAAGCAGAGAATTACGTAGAATTAGTGGAAACTATGCTTTCAGATTTTAACATTCTCGGCTGTAACATGAGTATAAAATTTCACTACCTCCACAGCCACCTAGATCGTTTTTTAGAGAACTTAGGTGATTGTAGTGAAGAACAGGGGGAAAGATTCCATCAGGATATTAAAACTATGGAAAATCGTTATCAAGGACGATGAGTTAGCTACATGATGGCGGACTACTGCTGGAGCCTTCAGCGGGACTGCCCTAGTAAACTCCAAGTCGTATAAAAGAAAATTTTTATGTGATTAGTGACTAATGTAATTATGTAAATTAAGTTTTTGCAATAAATACTTATATCCATGTGTCTTTGTTTTTTGGCAATAGTAATATTATATATTATAACAGTTATAACGTAAAATATATACACAATTTTTTTTAAACTAAATCTGATAGACAAAATCTGAGAACTTTTTTACATTCTACATCCAAAAATTACCCAAGAACAGTTAAAAAATCGCAGGCACCAAAATGTGTGTTGGCCTGTGTAATTACTACAAAAATTCTTGGGCTGCAAAAAATCTGGCACTCCAAATGACAGAATTTTTTAGGAAATACTGGAAGCGCGAGTTCATTAGGTCGAACTTAATTCAATGCTTTAGGTATTGCCCGTTATGAATTAGCGGCATCTTTCAAGGTAATTTTAAAAGTCATAACAGAAAAGTGAGTTTTCAGAATAGATGATTTTGAACCATTTTTTAGAAACATACTTTATATAGAAATTTCAGAAGAGCGTTCAAATCTAAAAACAAGAAAACTTCTTAAATAGCATAAAAGTTTCCTTTTTATCATCTCTAACCAGCATTTAATGCTATTATAAATTCGTCTTAAATATGAGCTAAGCAAAGTATTTTTTTTTTGAATTTCTTACTACCGACACTCACCGTAATAACTGTCCGACAATAGGGGTAGGCGTTCCACGCCTCTTCGTGTATCTCCAAGCTGCCTTTGGGCGCGAGCAGCCTGATGAAGGCCGGCACCTTGCTGGCCAAGTGGTAGATCTTGTAAGTGTACTGGCCGGCATTGTACTTCCCACCCAAGAGGGGGTAGTTGGTGAAGGGCTCGTTCTTGAGTACCTCGATGCCCTCACCGCCGCCTGTGTTATCTTTGGAAGCTTCGGCGACGCTGAACAGCTGCGCTACTTGGTACTACAATTAACAAAAAAAATTGTTGTTAGACGAATTCTTATTGGGTTCAAGATCTAATATACCGGCTGAAAAAGAAATTGTTATTACAAATATTTTAACACGTGAAAATATGGATCATTTTAAGCAAAAAGTCTTATAGGGGGGTGATCATATCTATGAGCGTATGGGACCGAGTGTAATATACATCAATATGCTAATTATCTGCAGATATACCGGGTGTCAACGAATGTATTAGACCAGCCATAACTTCTATTACGTATAGGTAAACAGTACATAGAGGAGAGTTTTTGCATATTTTCACTTTCCGGTTTCACCGGAAATGATTCCAGTTTCGATTTTTTAAACGGAACACTCTGTATATGTTTACATTTTTGGATTCCTGAGACAATTCTGAATCAGAATGTGACATTTTAAAAACGTTTTACGCCTACTTGATTTTTTATAGCCATTTTTAAAATTGCATCTAGGTGGAAATGACCGGACGCAAATTAATCTAAGAACCTGAAATGATGACAGAATAATACAATCGCTAAGTTTTAGTGATTAGTCTGATAGCTAGGAACAATCAAATTTTTGTGTCTGACTATTTTTTTCCAAATATCGACTCTTTTTAGACAAGCACTTTTTGAAAAGAGGATTTTTCTGCGAATATAAAGGTATTTTTTTGCCATCGGATTAAAAATAAGCTCAAAAATTAAATATTACTAAGAAAAATACTCGATAATCAATTTTTTCCGATGTTTCCGATGTTAAAGAATCTTGATCAGAAATCGAAATAGCTCTGAATACTAGTGAGTTAATAACCGATTTCTTTTGTGCTGGATGGTGATGAGAATTTGCATTTAAGTATCTATTTGTATGCGTTGTATGTATTTGAACACATAAATCTAGAAAGGGAATTGTTCCATTAGATTCAATTTCCATCGTGAACTTGATATTATGATGTTGCTGATTAAGGTGGTCCAGAAATATAAGGAGATTATCCTGTCCATGAGGCCAAACAACAAAAGTATCATCCACATATCTAAACTAGTTCTTCGGTTTTAGTGGAGCGGATGTTAGAGCAATATCCTGAATATTCTTCCATAAAGATATTCGCTACAACAGGTGATAGAGGAGATCCCATAGCTGCCCCTGAAGTTTGTTCATAAAAAGTTCCTTGAAAAATGAAATAAGTAGATGTAAGACAAGCTTTCACTAGGTCTATTAAATTCTTATCAAGATGATTGTTATCCAGTATGTCTGATATAATGGAAATTGAGTCGTTGACAGGAATATTTGTATAAAGTGATTCTACATCGAAACTGACCAAAATATCTTCGGGATCCAACTGGATTGTTTTAAGTTTTTCCATGAAATGTGCAGAGTTTTTAATAAAATAATCTGTCTTTCCAGTAAATGGATTAAGAAAATTTGAAAGTTATTTACCTAGTTTGTATGTGGGCGAGTCTATAGCACTGACGATCGGTCGAAGTGGTACGTTGTCCTTGTGTATCTTCGGAAGACCGTAGAACCTGGGAATCTTGGATATGCTTGGTTTTAATGATTTTTTCTCCGCTGGTGGTAGACTGGATGTGTTGATCAAATTGGTAATGCGTCTTTCTATTCTACTTGTGGGGTCTGCCTGCATAATCTTATAGGTGTTGTTGTACAAAAGTTGAGTAACCTTTTCCACATATTCTGTTCTATCCATGACGAGTCTGGCGTTGCCTTTATCTGCTGGAAGTACCAGAATGTTTGCGTCTTCGTTTAAGGTCTTCATTGCTGTTTTTTCGGCTGCGGAGAGGTTCGACTTCGGGGGTTTTGAGTTTTTAATGATCTTCGCTGTCTCATATCTCACTTCATCGGCTTGTTCCACTGGTAATCTTCTGATTGCTGCTTCAACAGAATATACTAAGATAAAGTTTATAAAATTTGGGTCAATTCTACAATTTTGGAGCAACCAATCACAAAACAATACCCGTCTATCGCCATCGTCAGGATACAAATGTTGGTGTAACTGGTCCTTAAAAGCTCTTCTGTTTCTTTAGTATTTTTCTAGCTGATTCATTCATTCAATTTTTCTTAAAGAAACAGTTTTGTCAACTTCAACCATAGCAAGAATGTTAATCTCCATTTCTTCATTTATAATAAATCTGCCTTCCGCCACTTGATTTCCTTCTTGATACCTTTCAACGATTCTCGCGATATGGAAAATACTGATGGACTGGATGTTAGTACCGTTAGAATCACAAAAAAAATCCTCTTTTCAAAAAGTACTTGGCTAAAAAGAATCGCCATTTGAAAAAAAATAGTTAGAGACAAAAATTTGATTTTATCAACTTCTAGCATCAGCCTAATCACTAAAATTTAGGGATTATATTATTCTGTTATCATTTCAGGTCCTTAGATTAATTTGCGTCCGGTCATGGCCACCTAGATGCAGTTTTGGCTATAAAAAAATCAAGTAGGCGTAAAAAGTTTTTAAAATGTCACATTCTGATTCATAATTGTCTCAGGAATCCAAAAATGTAAAAATATACAGTGTTCCATTCAAAAAATCGAAACTGGAGTCATTTCCGGTCAAACCGGAAGTGAAAAATATGCGAAAACTCTCCCCTTTATGTACCATTTACCTATACCAAATTTCGTTTTGATACATCAAATACTTTCAAAGTTATGCCCTGTCTAATAGAATCGTTGACACCTTATACTATTTTTGCGAAGTCTAACGTTCTTGTTGGCTTCTCTAGAGTTTAATAACTGCCCCCAAATCTGTTCAGCATGTTTAATAACAGTTTTACCGGCACAAGTACACTTTTAGCAGAAAAAAAAAACAAACGACACAAGCTTTAACTTGAACCCAATATTTTTATGTAAATAAACTCTAATGTTATTGGTTGAAGCAAGACGCCCGCGCAACATGATGCTATCTTTGCCACATTTGCCCCTGCCTCACTTTTGGAATGGCACCTTGGCAATGGTGAGGGTCGTTCCAATAAAGTTCATAGTGTTTGTTAAAGATACAATTTTTACTCTACGCCTAACATCTATTTCTGGGTACTGGTTTCTGTTCCTAGTTAGATACTTAAATCAAATAAAAAGATTTTATTGAAGAAATATTTAAGTTAATGTCTTTTGGTAAAAAACAGTAGAAATTTGTTGATAAGAGCTGCAGCACTGGTCACAATATTCAAAAAATGATAGCTTTAACTTTTATATGCATAGTTTTGTTCACTCCGGCAGACGATACCACAGACACTCCATAATATATCATCCGTATTTCCTCGTAATTTCGTCTTTTCACCTACACTACACTACGTCAAGCAGCCGTTGTTGCACTGCCAAGTGACGTTTTCGTTGCGGCCCATCCAATACCAACTCGCAGCAAAACATGTGCTATACGTTGTGACCTTGAAACAACCAATAAACGACAAGCTATTATATCAAATGCGGAGCTGCAAAGAATTTACCGGCAATGTTTTGGTATTATAAGCACATGTTGATTGCTACTGCATTTATATTTTGGCTTACACTGCAAAAACGAATATCTGTAGTAATATTTAAAAACATATATAAGCGATATTAGGAATCAGGCTAAACGAACAAAAATTGGACAGCGTCAGCACTTGAAATTTGCGATGTCATAATTAATGTTTCAATATACTTATCAGTTAAATGCAGCAAATTTATTTTTTGTGAAAAATTTGAATGGTATACGTGTATAATGCCTGGTTGAATGGTTGAAAAACAAAAATTAAAGACGGAATTCGGCGTTTTGTATTTCAGTAACGAATATAGAAATTATTCATCTTGAGCAAAACTACTCAAAGTTGACAGTAATAATGTTTAGGAAGTTTTTCAAGAAACAATTAAATTGTTAACAGTACTTGTTAATAGTATCAACACAGCCGATCATCAATAACGCCGACAGATGAGTTATTTAAATTAGTTAAATTATATATTATATTGCAGTCAATTTCTAAGGTCACGAACCGCCACCGGTGAAAAGAAAACTAATAAATTTATTATTTATATTGAATAACAAAAATCCGCGTAACTTTTATTTCCGGCAAATCGATATAAGCATTTAAAAATAGAATAATAGTAAATTGTGATGACAATACACACCATCCTATTTCAAAACTACAGTTTTGTTTATGATGAGCAATTTTGTAGCTTCTTTTATTAAGTCTTATATCGCAACACATTTCTTTTCGATTTCCAAAAAAAAAACAATACACTGCAAAGAAAATTTCAGGTCAGTCAGTCAGGAAAATTAAGGGTCATATGAGAACAGGCATTTTAAGAGGTCCTATATTTTTGGAAAGAACACTGAATAGCCCTGTTTATATTCAGATGCTGCAAAATACAATCTGTTAACTTGTTACTGAAGTTATTGCCGCAAATCCTCGTGAATTCTAAATGGACATTACCTTCCAACAAAACCATTTTTCCGAAATGAATGTCATACATTATTTAAATACAGTTTATCCAAGAAGACGAATAGGTCGGCCAGCCTCCATAGTGTGGTCAGCACGGTCGCCAGACCTTAAACATCTCGACTTTTTCTTTGCAACTAGCTTAAAACCAATATGTTTAATATATCTGGTAGAAAAAGATGAAACTCGAAACCACCTTACTTAAAATTAACCTTCATTTAATTGATCGCCATTTGAAAGCGGTTTAATAAAATGTTTTCAAATTTTGGGGCTAGATTATGCATAAAAACACACGAGGTTACACTCGACTTCCATTTAAAAAAAAATTATAAAATGGCGCCCGGTCTAAAACTGTAATTTGTGGTTTAAAAAGCAGTTTCGGGTCTCATATACAGGGTGTTAATTAATATCATGGACATATTTCAGGGGGTGCTATTACTCGACAAAATAGAAAAAAAATGCCAATATAAACATGGTCAACCCCCCAGGGGGACTGGAGTACACTTACACTCACTTCACACCATTGAACACAAAATCACTCTCACACTCACAACACTTACTTTTTCACACACTATATTACGCAACCACACACACACAACACTACTACATTCTCCCTCACACACACTCTAGTAACGGGCTTGACGAACCCGGGGCCCCATTCATGTTTGTGAGAGTCTGTATCGTCCCATTATAAATGTTTCACAATCAATCATGGAAAGTTCCAATATTGATAAAAACTTACGGAGCAGAGGCTCGGAACCTCAGTTCCGGTCGGTGCAGAGGGTGGTCGTGCGGGCCCCTCCCGATCGTCAGACAGTGACCGTACAGCATCTCCAGTGGATAAAAACAACCAGGCTGGAATGCAGGTGAATGCTACTGGTTTAAGCTTTAAAACAAATCCATACCCTGAGGTAACACGGGGCTCAAAACGTTATAGACAGGACTCTCCTGTATCGAATGAAGGCAACCCCTTCCACATATCTTGTGACAAGTATTTCGTAGTTAAAGCAAAGGAAAATTCGTTCAATGAAGTATCACCCTTCAAACTATATAAATCTTTCATAGAGTACATGGATAGACCAAAAAACGTTAAAAAACTTTAGGACGGATCACTACTAGTTGAAGTAAGTAACTTTGGTCAATCAGGCAAAATTATAAAACTTAAAACATTATGCGGATTTGAAGTTACGGTTCAGCCCCATGAAAAGCTTAATTATGTAAAAGAACGGATATCCCACTGGGACCTCAATAACTCTGATGAGGAAGAAATATTAGATTGCTTAAAGGATCAAGGCGTTGTAGAAGTTAAAAGGATAAGCAGATATATAAATAGAGTACTTACTAAAACATCTACTTATATTCTCACATTTAGAAAAACACAACTGCCAGAATATGTTTATGAAGGCTTCCTATCAATAAAAGTAAAACTCCATATACCAAATCCGTTAACCTGCTACAACTGCCAACAATATGGACATATCTCCAAAGATTGCTCTAAACCTCCCATCTGTCCTAAATGTGGGAAAACCTCTCACGAAAACACACCCTGCAGTCCTCCTCCAGCATGCGTAAACTGTGGAGGAGAACACTCTCCTAGGTACAAAGGATGCCCCGTCTTCAAAAAGAATTCGCAATTCAAAAGATCAAAACATTAGATAAAATACCATATGTTTCTGCGAAACGTATTTACGAATCACAAAATCCCCCGAAAAAAATCACATATGCACAAAAGGCATCTAACAACCTACCTGCTCTCCCCCGGGACGCCTCCCCGGGTCCCCAACCACCATCTCCTTCCACAAATCCCCTCCCCTCTCCCACAACCACCCTCTCCAAAAACACCCCACCCCCTTCCCAAACTCCCACCCTCCCAAATCCTCTCTCCCACTCCCCTACACCCCTCCAAGCCTCCCACCCAGAGGAAAACTTCTTACCAACCCAAAACCACAGTCAGCAAACATAAAACAACTAAACCTGCTAGCAAACAGGATAAAGATACACTGCAGATATATAAAAGTTCCTCTGAATCATCACTATCTAGTTCAAATGGACAACTACCGCAAGCCGAAAGAGTCAGAAAATCCAAGAATAAATAATAAATGGCTCCCCAAATAATTCAGTGGAATATCAACAGTGTACGAACTCACTACGAAGACCTCAAATATATAATCGGCTTGTATCACCCAAAGGTATTACTACTGCAAGAAACAAATCTTAAACCTTCCGACAACCTAATACTTAAAAATTACTCTGTCATCAGAAAAGACAGAGACGATGTAAACAGAGCCTCTGGGGGTGTCGCCACCCTAATAAGAACAGATATACATTATAAACAATTGCCACTAACTACGGATTATGAAGCCTGTGCAATAACCATGCACCTAACTGGCAAACCTGTGACACTATGCAATGTATATATTTCTCCAACAGCTAATTTCGATCAATTAACATTCATAAACCTTCTTCAACAACTTCCAACACCAAGAATCATCTTAGGGGATCATAACGCCCACCATCCCATGTGGGGATCAAATAGCACCTCCACAAGAGGAACTGATTTATACCAGATCATTAACAACAAAAACATGACTATCCTTAATGACGGTGCACACACCTTCTTATCCTCAGCTTATGGCACCTTTTCCAGCATCGACCTGGCATACTGTAGTAGTCAACTCTCCATCCTACTTCAGTGGAGCGTTCTTGGAGACTCCTAAGGAAGCGACCACTTTCCCACCTCTCTCGAATTAATGAGCTGTCCTTCATACCCTCCGATCACAAAATTCAATATCAAAAAAGCCAACTGGGATTTATTCAGAGAATCATTAAAGTTAGCTAATATTACTCCCGATCTTGAAAAGTCAGTCTTAAACTTCACTGACTCAATACTATCAGCTGCCTCCTTAAGCATCCCGAAAATATCAATAAACAACAATAAACCCTCCATCCCTTGGTGGAATGAAAGGTGTAAGGATGCCATTAAAAATCGCAAGAAAGCTCTTAACAGATACAAAAATTGTCCTAATACTTTAAACTTTATCGAATATAAAAAACAAAGATCCTTAGCTAGGCGCATTATTCGTGAATCAAAGTTAACTTCTTGGAATGAATATACTAATAGCCTTTCCCCTCACACAAGCAGCTCAGAATTATGGAACAAAATAAATAGACTGAAAGGTAGACCTGTTAACATAATTTCTGGCATAGAGGAAAACGGAAATTGGATCGAGGACCCTCTTAACATTGCCGATCTCTTTGCTACATATTTTTACACCAAATTCAACAACATTTATGACCCGCCATTTCCTCCCCCCATACTCTCGGATGAAACAAATCTAAAATCCTACAACCTACCATTCACAGAAAAAGAATTAGAACACGCTATTTCCCATTGCAGGAATAGCTCCCCCGGAAATGATGAAATCTACATTTCAGATATTGCCAATCTACCAAGGAAAGGCTCCGCCCATCTACTTAAACTATACAATTTAATCTGGGAAAGTGGCACTGTACCATCCTGTTGGAAGCACGCTATTCTAATATCTATTCATAAACCATCTAAAACTAGACACAAAGTTGAAGGGTATAGGCCTATTGCGCTCACAAGTCACTTGTGCAAGATCCTGGAAAGGATGGTAAATTTCCGTCTCTCCTACGTGCTCCACAAGAGGTGGTTACTCATTAGTGAACAATTGGGCTTCCAAAGCAATCGCTCTACGATAGATCACCTAGTTGGACTAGAAATCGACCTACATAAATCTTTTAATCAAAAGAAACACAATACATCTGTCTTCCTGGACCTATCTAACGCATTTGACTCGATCAAGAGATCTTCTATTGTCAGTATTTTGGAGAGATGGGATATTAAAGGCAATCTCCTAGGCTTTGTATACGACTTTCTAAACAGCAGAACATTTCAAGTTAAAATAAATGGAATCCTATCTCCCACTCACCCACACACAAATGGAGTTCCACAAGGATCAGTAATTAGCCCTGTACTCTTCATAATCGCAGTTAATTCAATAAAACAATGCATCCCCTACCCCCTTAGACTCAGAATGTATGCCGATGATATCCTTATTTATCACACCTCATCCGATCCAAAACATAGCGAAGACATTCTACAGCACAGTCTTAGTGTTCTTTCACTCTGGGCCTCACAAATAGGACTGACATTCCAAGCCTCCAAATCATCCGCTGTTCATTTCTGTCGAGTACGAAACTGCTCTAAACTAACAAACCTCTCTATAGAAGGCACTTATATACCATCCCCAACTACAGTCAAGTTTCTGGGATTGACTCTAGACCCCAGTTTAACTTGGAAAGCTCACATAGATGATCTAAAAGCTAAATGCTTAATTGACCTAAATATATTACGAATGTTATCGGGAGTTAAATGGGGATCACACCGAACTCCATTACTAAACATATACAAAGCCTGTATTCTATCAAAAATTGATTATGGTTGCATAGCATACGCCTCAGCTTCAAAATCCAACTTAAAAAAATTAGATTTCATTCATAATACTTCTCTCAGACTGATTCTTGGCGCCTTTAGAACTACCCCCGTCCTGAGCTTGTATTGCGAATCCGAATGCGCCTCACTATCCCATCGTCGCGAATTCCTCTTGATGAAATACGCCGATAAACTAAGATTCTGTCAGTTTATCCAACACTATAAGGACTTTTTTCCTATCCGCATACCACTCACTCCTCCTTCCAGGAACTCAAACAAAGGAGCAAATACTCGATACACTGAAATATCCCAAAGACTGAACATCTCACTTACACAAGCCTTCCCTCTCGAAATAAGCTCATTTCCTCCTTGGAACAGACCTACCATTCAAATGGACACTTCATTACTAAGATATGACAAAAATCAATGCAATACATCATTAATACGCTGCGCATTTAAAGATCTCCTTAACAGCAAATATCTTCACCATATTTTGGTATATACAGATGGATCTAAAACTGAAAATCGCACGTCGGCCGCATTTTCCAGCCCTTTCAGGGAAGCTTGCTTCCTACTGCACAATTCAACTGGCATCCTATCAGCAGAACTTTTAGCCATCTCCAAAGCTCTAACCCATATTACACAATTTGCTAATCACAAATGGGCAGTAGTTACTGACTCACTCAATTCAATTGAAATGATAAAATCACTATCCCCAACACACCCATTGGCGTTAGAAATACAAAACAAAATAGAAAAAATACATATCCAGGGGAAGGATTTATCCTTCATTTGGACTCCAAGCCATATGGGCATCCCTGGCAATGAAAGGGCAGACCATATTGCTAAACATGGTATCAGTAATAGCATAAACATCAACAACCCATTTTGGTATAAAGACCTACATATATGCACAAAAAATACATACACGCCACTACTTCAACAACATAACTTAACGGGCAACTTAGAGAATAAACTGACATATGAAAACACTCCCAATATAATCAATTTCCTCAAAGCGATAGACCTATATGAAAAAATATAACCGAAAATCAAATAAATTTAGACAGACACTAAAAAGTCTCTAGGCTGATGTGTCTATAATCCATATCTAATCTATCTATCTATCTAAACATGGTCAAAAACGCACCATTTTCGTTATACAGGGTGTCAGTTTCAATTTTTCAAATTTAGAACCTGTATTATTTTTAAGAACCTTTACGATAAAATACCAAAATCGTGGATGGTAGTATACAGGGTGTTACATTTTTTTGCACCACCTACAAGTTTATCTTGCGGAACTTTTTATTGGAGCACCCTGTATGAATTCTGCTATAAAATTTAAACTCTGTCCATTTCTTTAGCTCTTTCGTATTTTGCATTATTCTCGTATCTATCACAGTTTTCGACTTATTTGTAATAATCGATGCATTGCATCGATGGCATGTAGGCGAAATTAAGCAAAACATTAAGAAAAGGGTTTTATTTTAAATCAACCGACATGATAATGAATAATCAGATAAAATTATTACAGCTAAATTAAAAATAAAACAAAATTATAAAAGTTGTTAAAAATGTCCGCCTCTTGCTAGAATGCAAGAATCAAGTCTTCGCCTCATGGACTGAGGGACTCTGTCTAATATTCCAGGAGTATTGCAAATGATGTCGCATGAAGCTATTATTCTGTTTCTTAAATCTTCTTCTGTCTGGATCGGGTTCTGATACTCTAATGTTTTCAGGTGTCCCCAGAAAAAGAAATCCAGGCTATTCAGATCTGGAGATTTAGGGGGCCATGGTTGCGGTTATTAAAATTATTATTTAGGAACTCCCGCAACTCTATGCTGAAATGCGCTGGTGCACCATCGTGCATGAACCACATTTGATTTCTAAGAAGAATTGGCACGTCTTCTAGCAATACCGGGAGTTCGTCTTCGAGAAATTGACGATAATATCGTCCGTTTAGCCTTGCTGGCAGGAAAAATGGACTTATCAAATAAACTCCAATAATACCGGCCCACACATTTACTGAACATTGTTGCTGGAAATTATTTTCATGTATCGAATGCAGATTTTCTTCTGTCCAAAAATGATTGTTACGAAAATTACGTATGGCATTCTTAGAAAAATTTGCCTCATCGCTAAATAAAATTGTGTTTCCAAATGATGGATTTTGGGCTAGCATTTGTAAGAACCACTGGCAAAAATTTAAACGGAGTGGAAAGTCACGTGGGAGAAGAGCTTGAACCCTTTGGATGTGGTAAGGATACATTAAGTTGTCTAATAAAATTTTCCATACAAGCACAAATGAAATGTTAAGTGTTGCTGCAATTTTCCTCCTACTGGTATCTACTCTATTCTCGTTCTATTTGCTCCTGCTAAATGAGTGGATATCTTGATTAATCCATTTTCACATAGCCGATTATGTACCTTTGCAAATGTTTGTCTATTTTGCACCATGCGATTTGGATATTTCTGTTCATAGAGTCGTTTGGCTTCATAAAGGCCGTTTTACATGCTGCAATTCTTCTTTGCAATACGCAATAGTCTTGAACAAAGGCATGAGCAGTTTGACAAAAGGTACAAATGTCTTGCCACTGCGCATGCTTTTGTTCAAGACTATTGCAACTTGCAAGAAAAATTGCAGCATGTAAAACGGCCTTAACAACTGCCGTTGGCAAGTCCATAAATAAAATGAATTTCTGCATATTCTTGGTTTGTGAATTCAACCGTCATTAAACAACTCGGAACGTCAAACAAAAAAATATTTCTTACAAAATGTCAGATTAAAGAACAGAATTAACAAATGACCTGCCTCAGCCTACTACCCTTTTTTCCAGTTTCATTATTTAGCCTATACTTAATTTGCATCTATGGCAATTATTGCAAATAAGTCGAAAACTGTGATAGATACGTGAATAATGCAAAATACGAAAGAGCTAAAGAAATTAACAAAGAGTTTAAATTTTACATCAGAATTCATACAGGGTGCTGAAAAAAAATGATATGTTTTATTAGTATTCAAATATTCTAAAACACATACATGTTAGAGTGTTAGAAAGATCCTGCTGCATATGCATAGGGCAATATTTAATAGCGATATGAAGGTAATATTGACATATTCGCTTATTTTATCCCATTTAACTATGTGACAGTGACGGTTTGTTAATAAGAGCAGGAGCACTGGCCATAAATTTTAATCCAGCTTCAACTTTTATCTGTATAGTTTCGTTCACTCCGGCAAAGCGCTTACACAATACCTACAAAATATACAAGGTCCGGCACTAGGACTGAACGATTTTTAATAGGCCATGAATATATTTGGACTTATTGCTACTAACAATAAAAAAACACTTATAGTTTGCAAAGATCACTTTCTTAAATAAAGTCCATTTTCTTCTATGCATTCCTGCAAATTGGAGTAGAAATGGAGCATAACGCATCTAAGTAATTCCACTTTCATATTTATCGAATCTATCTCTTCACGAATCCTTTCCTTGAGTTGATAGTTGTTTAGATATCCCTACAGGGGACCATTGCAATGTCGCCAAACCTTGAAATTAGGCGATTCGGAAACATAAGCTGTAAAACAGCGATGGCCCTTCTTGATGTATGCACTGTTGCGCCATCCTGTTGGAACCAGATTTCACTTATATATATATATATATATATATATATATATATATATATATATATATATATATATATATATATATATATATATATATATATATATATATATATATATGCATATATATATATACATATATATACATACATATTCATATATATATATATATATACATATATATATATATACATATATACATATATATATATATATATATATATATATATATATATATACTGGGTGATTCACGACCCACTGTACATACTTATGTGGTGTATAGGGTATCCCTAGGGTATATCGAAATGGATATTTAAATTGATTAATTCGGCTTTATTACCAAGATACAGGGTGATTTTCGTATTTTGGTAAAAATTTGTTCACCCTGTATCTCCTAAACGGCTTAATCCATTTTTTTTAAATTTTGTACACAAACACTCTTGGTACATCATAACTTTTTGACGTTTGAAAAGTATCAAAGTTCCAGGGCCGTATCCAGCCAATTCACACAGGGGAGGGGGGCTAGTTTTGAGACACCCTGTACATCGGAATTCGGTATTTTTGAATTTTTTTCTTAAACTACATTCATTTGTGAACAATAATATGCCACCATCTTGAATGGCACACTAAAGGTTATGTACGAAATTTCAATCTTTAGATAGTACATACCCCTTTTTTTAGCGGTATCTGTATTAAAGCTTTTAACTGAGTATAAAATTATTTCAGTGATTGACTTTTAAAAAAAATTAAACTATCTCTACTAATAAAACACAGCCTTGTCGAAATATTTTTTATTTTTAGTGGCCCAAAAATACCAAAATCTACCCTAACACAATAACGCCTGTCTAACGGTATCTCTACATTTTTGTGCACGCTTTTGTGAATTGCAATTGAGCGTTGAATCATTTACATTTGAGGTTTTTGTCTAAATGCTTGACTTTTAAAAAAATTAAATTATCTCTACTAATAAACCAGTTAATTTCTGTTTGAGTCTTTTTCGCCTTATCTCTTATCTAATGCTCGAGATCGTGATCATTTATCGGCTACCGTAAAAATTTATCTTTTTTTATTTTTGTTATTGTATACAAATTACGTGTAAGAGCTTTTTTTTTTTAATTTTTTTATTTACCTTTATTTTTTTCGTAACCTTAAAACCTACAAAAAAATACAAATTCAATAAATTTTAATACGTAAAAATAATAAAGTAAGCCTTGGAATTTAGACAGATATTTTAAAAATGACATTACGTACATACAATTCATTCATTTGTGTTTGACATTGTTAATTAAAGATTTTTTATTTGAATTTCTCTTTGCAAAAAGTTTGAGGACCACATCCTTGGCCAGCTAGGTCGCCAGACTTTAATCCAGCCGACTACTTTTTGTGGGGGCATCTAAAACAAAAAGTTTACAGTGTTCCAATCGAAACTAGGGATCAATTAATAAATAGGATACATTTTTATTGCGACGAGGTTAGACAAAACCCTCAAATGATTCACCGCTCAATTGCAAACCTACAAAAGCGTGCACCAAAACGTAGAGACACCGGTGGTATGCATTTTGAAAACATTTTGTAGCTTTTAAGACGTTATTGTGTTAGGGTAGATTTTAGTTTTTTTTGGGCTACTGAAAATAAAAATTAATTCGACAAGGCTGTGTTTTATTAGTAGAGATAGTTTAATTTTTTTTTTAAAGTCAATCATTGAAATAATTTTATACTTAGTTAAAAGCTTTAATACAGATACCGCTAAAAAAAGGGGTATGTACTATCTAAAGATTTAAATTTCGTACATAACCTTTAGTATGCCATTCAAGATGGTGGCATATTTTTGTTCACAAATGAATGTAGTTTAAGAAAAAAAATTCAAAAATACCGAATTCCGATGTACAGGATGTCTCAAAACTAACCCCCTCCCCTGTGTGAATTGGCTGGATACGGCCCTGGAACTTTGTTACTTTTCAAACGTCAAAAAGTTATGATATACCAAGATTGTTTGTGTACAAAATTTTAAAAAATCTATTAAGCAGTTTAAGAGATACAGGGTGAACAAATTTTTACCAAAATACGAAAATCACCCTGTATATTGGTAATAAAGCCGAATTAATCAATTTAAATATCCATTTCGATATACCCTAGGGATACCCTATACACCACATAAGTATGTACAGTGGGTCGTGAATCACGGTATATATATATATATATATATATATATATATATATATATATATATACAGGGTGTCCCAAAAGTGATGGATCAAATTAAAGTAGGAGGTAGGGTGGTTTATTTCTAACCAAAAAAGTCCTATAGACATATGTCTGATTCCTTACCGTTTCCGAGTTATAGCTATTTTTGTAATTTTTATGATATTCTCACACTTCATCACAAATTTTTTTGTTCCAAAAATTATCTGTTAATTTTTTTCTCACATAAATTTTTAATAGCATTCCTATTAAGGCTTCTTTATTTTGCAGAGCACTTTTTTATTTTGCTCTCTAATTACACAACCTACTGCCATTTTAAAGCACATTTTTGGGATTTTAATGGAAAAACATTAATTTTTGTAGTAATTTTTCTAAAAAAATAATCAATTGAAAAGGTGTCCCATAACATAAAAAAGTACGGTCAGGAATTCTGTTTTAAATAGTGTACTTTTTAAAAATAATCAAACAATTGTTATTGCTGAAATTTGTTAAACATAATTGTAATGTCAAAAAAGTGAATTTAAATAAATACATAATATTGATTAATATCGGAGAAATAATAAGACAATGTGATAGTAATGAGTAAGTTTATTTATATGTAGCTTTTAAGACGTTATTGTGTTAGGGTAGATTTTAGTTTTTTTTGGGCTACTGAAAATAAAAATTAATTCGACAAGGCTGTGTTTTATTAGTAGAGATAGTTTAATTTTTTTTTAAAGTCAATCATTGAAATAATTTTATACTTAGTTAAAAGCTTTAATACAGATACCGCTAAAAAAAGGGTATGTACTATCTAAAGATTTAAATTTCGTACATAACCTTTAGTATGCCATTCAAGATGGTGGCATATTATTGTTCACAAATGAATGTAGTTTAAGAAAAAAATTCAAAAATACCGAATTCCGAAGTACAGGGTGTCTCAAAACTAGCCCCCCTCCCCTGTGTGAATTGGCTGGATACGGCCCTGGAACTTACTTTTCAAACGTCAAAAAGTTATGATATACCAAGATTGTTTGTGTACAAAATTTTAAAAAATCTATTAAGCAGTTTAAGAGATACAGGGTGAACAAATTTTTACCAAAATACGAAAATCACCCTGTATCTTGGTAATAAAGCCGAATTAATCAATTTAAATATCCATTTCGATATACCCTAGGGATACCCTATACACCACATAAGTATGTACAGTGGGTCGTGAATCACCCAGTATATATATATATATATATATATATATACAGGGTGTCCCAAAAGTGATGGATCAAATTAAAGTAGGAGGTAGGGTGGTTTATTTCTAACAAAAAAAGTCCTATAGACATATGTCTGATTCCTTACCGTTTCCGAGTTATAGCTATTTTTGTAATTTTTATGATATTCTCACACTTCATCACAAATTTTTTGTTCCAAAAATTATCTGTTAATTTTTTTCTCACATAAATTTTTAATAGCATTCCTATTAAGGCTTCTTTATTTTGCAGAGCACTTTTTTATTTTGCTCTCTAATTACACAACCTACTGCCATTTTAAAGCACATTTTTGGGATTTTAATGGAAAAACATTAATTTTTGTAGTAATTTTTCTAAAAAAATAATCAATTGAAAAGGTGTCCCATAACATAAAAAACTACGGTCAGGAATTCTGTTTTAAATAGTGTACTTTTTAAAAATAATCAAACAATTGTTATTGCTGAAATTTGTTAAACATAATTGTAATGTCAAAAAAGTGAATTTAAATAAATACATAATATTGATTAATATCGGAGAAATAATAAGACAATGTGATAGTAATGAGTAAGTTTATTTATAACGTAATGATTTACATAAAAAAACTTACAATAATTAGGTTACAAATGGTGTTGAACATGTCCCCCATTGACTCTAATACATAATCTGCATCGACGTATAAAATTTCGTTTTATACGCCTTAAAGCGGGAACATTGTTACGAATTTGCTGTGCCACTACTCCTATTCTTTCACGAAGTTCATCTTCGTTATGGATTTCATGCGAATAAACCTGTTCCTTGAAGTATCCCCACAAAAAAAAATCCAACGGATTTAAGTCCGGCGAACGTGGTGGCCATCTTATTCTTTCTCCTCGCCCTATCCACCTGTTAGGAAATGTTTGGTCAGAAATTGTCTCACATTGCGAGCAAAAAATGAGGGGGAGCCCATCGAAGTTGAAACACATATTCGCACGTATAGCAATCGGAATATCCTCCAATAAGATGTTTACATCGTCTTGTAAAATTAAGGTAATTTGCTCCATTCAGTCTTCTGGGTATTTCAAATGGGCCTATCAAAGTGCCGTTAAGTATTCAGCCCATAAATTAATACAAAACTGATGTTGAAATCGATCGCTCTAATCGCTCTTGGATTCTCCATTGCCCAGTAATGTAAATTATGAATGTTAAAAATTCCAATTTAAAACAACTTTCCATTCATCTGTCCATAAAATGTGTTGGAAAAATTATAATCGTTTCTGGTTCGCTGCAACATTTCTCTAGAAAAATCGTACTCTAATGGGTAGTCTGCAGGTAATAAGGCTTGCACTCGTTGAAAATGGAATGGATGCATTTGATTTTGTCTTAATATGCGATGGTTGATGATCATGGTATTCCCATAATTCTTGCAATGCCGAATACCTCTTCAAGGATCTTCTTTAATTGAATTAACACGTCTTCCACATCATCGTCATATTGCCTTGGCCTTCTATGGAATTTCCT